>JAHPZR010016804.1:0-41648 GCA_019787425.1 Platygyra sinensis | reverse complement strand
ATGCTTTTAGATTGTATGGGGACTAGATAGGTACCAAAAGTCACTACTTTCATTTGTGAGTTAGACCCTATACTGAGTCCATCGTACACTAGTTTTCTAAAAGACAATTATTTCGGACACGTAAAAAATCCGCATAGGTACATATTATAAATACTCTCTGGTTTGCCCACACAAACGTCCACGTAGTATTTTGGCGTTGCCGAGGGTTAGAGGATATTTTCTGGTTCACCCGGGCTGAAGACCATGCAACACAGTTGCTGATGAGTGCTTCAAGATATGTAACAAAATCGTCAAAGTTATTTTTCCGACGTGCGTGACGTACATTATAGGAACATGTTACATATCCTTTCAGGTTCACCCAGGCTGAAGTCCACGAGTGAGATATGTAACAAAATCGTCATAGGGTTTTTTCCGTCGTGCGTGACATTATAGGAACATATTACATATCCTTTCTGGTTCACCCAGGCTGAAGTCCATGCAATGCAGTTGCTGAGTGCTTCAAGATATGTAACAAAATCGTCAAAGTTTTTTTTCGTCGTGCGTGGCATTATAGGAACATGCTGTGGTGGGTTCTGGTTCACCCAGTCTGAAGCCCATGCAGTACAGTTGCTGAGTACCTCTGGATATGTAACAAACTCATGATAGTGATTTTTCCTTCGTGTAGTTTCCAGAATCGCTTCGCATTACTGAGGGGGGCGTAAGGGTTTGCGGTGATGCGGTTTTGCGTTATTTTTGGTGCGGTTTTGCGGTAATTCTTATTTTAAATCGCGGTATTGCGGTTTCAAAACACTAAGCGGTTTGCGGTAATTACAACCTTTAGGTCGCGGTTTTCAGTGAAAAAAAGTGTTTGCGGTGATGACACTCTTTAGAACAGTCGGCATCCGGTTGTTTTGCAGCCCGAGATAAATGCTTTGTTTTACAACGCATCAGGGTTTATTATATCAGTTTACAATTTAACTCTGTGGTTTGCAATTATGGCCTTTTCCAGTTAATACTTAATGTGATTAACCGTTTTGGCCAATCGTACAGCTGTACAGCCTCGTGTTCTCGTTGATGTGATTCAATGCGCGACAATGGCCACTGAGGTCGTCGAGGTCGCAAATGAAAGCGAAGAGGATGTGCGGTTTCGGTATTCGGGAAAAAAAAATTTGATGCGGTTTGCGGTTTTTTGGCGTATTTCTGTGCGGTTTTGCGGTTTTAAGGTCCCCGTTACGCCCCCCTCCATTACTTGAAAACAATAAGATTATGAGCTCGTGATTTCTATCACGCATAGTAATCGTGAGCGTAACCTCTTGAGAGGTTTTTGATAATCTCGTTGCAATAATTTTTGAGAGTTTCTGACTGCATATTAAACATAAACTGATTTTCAAAGTGTCTGGACACATGACGCGTTTTGTGCAACACAAACGATCACTGTCGAGGATATGATTACACTGGAATGTTACAAGCCACTGGTATCCCGTGGAGATGTAGAGCTAGAAGCTTTTCATCTCCACGGGATCCAAGGTCTGTTTTTGGTTGCTAAGAACGTCTGGCTCGTTATGCTACAGCATACACTGTATACTGTATTAATGGAAATAATAAAATAACATTTGTAAATTAATATTAGAATTTGGTATCTTTGTAAATATTATATGCTATAAAATTCGTTATGCTCAAAATAAAAATTAAGGGGATGAGTCTTATCCCCTTGAACAGGAGCCCGTGCCTTGAATAAGAATTCTATAATGCAATAAAAAAGTGCATTCACACGTAGCTGTAGGTGTTAAAACTTTAAAACTGTCAACCACATAAACAGCAACATTAACATTGCCATCGGTACTTTTAACAAAAATTAAGAACCACGAAGTATGGTTTTCATTGGCAGCGAGTCTACCTGCAACATACAGTGTACCCTGTGTATTCCATACACAGTTACGATATTTAACTGTTCAACATATAAAATTTATAGTAAAAAGATATAATTATTAGAATTTGGTATCTTTGTAAATATGCTATAAAATTATTTCTGCCCACAATAAGATTAGATTATTGTTCTTATCGCCTTGAATAATGATTCTATAATAAAATGAAAAAGTGCATTTACATGTAGTGGTAGCGTTAAAACTTTAACTCTTACCAACATAAACTAGTCAACAATATAAACAGCAACACTGCCACTGGTACTTTTAACAAACATTAAGAACCACAAAGTTTGGTTTTCATTGGCAGGCAGACTATCTTCGCTCTAGGACATACTCGTCTGAGCAAAACTGTTAAGGTTTACGTGTCGCTATCGTAAGTCCACATAGGAGAGTTTGTGTTGGCCTGTCTGTTAACTTTTCAGAAAGGTAAATCGCTCAAAGACAAACTCGCCAGAACAAAACTTTAGAGGCTTACGTGCCACTACCGTAAAACCACATAGGGGAGTTTGTGTTGGCCTGTCTATGACGTTTTTAAAAAGCAATATTTGTCTGAAAAAAAAATTCCTGCAGAGGGTTTCAACTAAAAAAAAATTCTGCACAAGCTGTGAGCGAAAAAAAATTCGTGCAAGCTGAAAATTCCCCTCCCCCACCCCCCATCACTTTTCTAATGGTCCGTCCCTTAAATGTTTTTTTCCCTTCAGACACCTGCTTTGTATATAACTGAAAACTCTAACTGCGAGATCATTAAGGTACATTTCTTTTTCTGCCAGGCATACATTTGCATGACCCTATCACAAATCCACAAAACACTGATATGAAAGTGCAAAGAAAACTTTTTATCAAATTAACAATCAGCCAGTTAATTTAATTTCAGGAGATTTCATGTTAATAACATAAGTAAATTTGATCAACTTAAAAATCCTCCTTATAACACAACATGAAGTATCCTCCAAAAACGCGATTGAAGCAACCAGCCAAAAAAGACGGTCGGGAAACCGAATAGGGAACGGCAAATCTACAATTGCCAAAAACCGTAGGAGTCGTGTTTGCCAGTCAGCCCCATTTTGCTGATAAATTAAAGATTTTCCAGATTCTGTGGGCAAATTAACGAAGATATCGTCCTTTTTGACGACAGTTCTCCGAATAGCAAGCTTCTGGTAATCATTTAGGTCAGCAATTTTAAACTTGGAAGACGCGAAATGGAAAGCTTCTTCAAGTCGCCATTGTCGCCGATGATTTCTGATTTTTGGGGACATTTGACTTTCCCTTACCTTCCCCACCACGCGATGGAAAGAAAAAAAGGTGATCTCTGATTGGACAAGTCTCAAAGAGCGAATTTGCAGCGAAACGTTCTTGAAAATGAAACGGAGCCCGCGATTAGCTAATTTGTCAAAGGAATAGGATGTGAGCACGCCGGTTCTTTGGGGGCAGCGTTACGTGGCATCACAAAAAACAGCTGCAAAGGAGACTACAAGCTGATAGGTCATTTCATTTTGTTGAACTACTTATGAATGAAATACGAAACCCTAATTGGTGTAACAAATAGGCAACGGATAGGACAAGAATTGAAGCTGAAGGGCAATGTTGGAAAAAGTGAATACAACGATGAATGGAACACTGCCATCGAGCTGCGACTGGAATCCTACAGCAGAAAAAATCGGGAAAACGTTTGCCTATTGCCTGATTTTTCTTGTTTCGCTGGCTGGGAACACGATCGTCGGGATAATTGTCTACAAGACGAAAACCATGAGAAAACCCATCAACTTTTTAATCGTAAACATGGCTATGTCCGATCTCCTTTTTCCCATTTTTTTGTTTCCTCCCTTGATACAAATGCTCTATATAGACTCCTGGCTGATCGGTGGTCCTCTTGGCCAGGCCTTATGTAAGCTGGTTTTCTTTTTACCAGATGTTTCCAGTGCTGTGTCTATTCAGAGCTTGGTTTTGATAGCTGTGGGTCGATTTGGAGCTGTGATGTTTCCCCTCCGTCCTGCACTCATCAGTTCAAAGCGGTGCCCGTTCCTCATTCTCGTGACTTGGATAGTCGCTATGGCTATTTACTCCCCATATCTCTTCGGTCTGAAACTTGATGAATATCAAGGAGGACCGGGTTGTCACTGGCACTGGGAAAAAGCCTTTGGAGAGTCCTCGTCCATTGAGAATTACTTCTTGTCACTTATTGTGGCATGCACTTTTATCCCTTTTGTTTTGATAGCCATACTTTACATCATCATCTTTTTCGAGCTCAAGTCACAAAGGAGTCCAGGCGAGCAATCCGTCAACGTTAGACAACAACAACGCCAGCAAAGAGAACGAAATGTGTTAAAGATGGCCATTGCTATTGTGTTAGGGTTTGCAGTTTGCTGGCTGCCTCTCGCTATCGGCGGGTTTATCAAGATTTTGAGTGCATGGGTCACACAGTCATGTAGCTTCCGATACTTTCTCCCTGTTACCGTTTTTATGGCTCGAGCAAATTGTGCCATAAATCCTTGCATCTGTTTCATTTTCAGTCGAAATTATCGTGAAGGACTTAGGACTCTCTTTAGTTAAAAGATTTTGAAGCAACCCAGGAATGGATCATGCTCGGTCAAGCTTCAGTCATTCTTCAGCAGACCTGAAACGTTTTAAAAACGTTAATTTAAAATTGCTTTGTATGTCATTCAATGTACTCTACATCTTAGAGAAACTTTGCAGAACGGTTCAGTTTAACCATTCTTTTTAGTTATTTTGTAAACTCAATTTGAGGAGTATTTTTTTAGGTTTAATTCATGAGAAATTTGTTCGCTGTCTTGTAAATGGTGTAAACAATATTTATTTCAATATTTATTTCAACGCAGCTATTTGATATAAAAAGTGTGTAAAAGTGTGTATTTGATTCCAATGGGCGCTTGATAAACTTGATAGAACGGTTGTTTATATACGTCTTCATTTGTAGATATTTGTGGCTATCTAGACTACAGTTTTCTATAAAGCGCGTGAAAATATCAATAAAGTATTGAATAGTGAATTTCGATTTTCATTCCACAGCCATTCTATGTAAGGCTCACTTTTTCTCCTTTTTTATCGCCACTGCACAGTTCTCTTTGTTCGACTCAACATTATTTTGATAACCTGCATTGTTACAACAAACTTCAATTAGCTTACAGCAAGCTGTCATGTTCTAAAACCCAAGTCTGAATCTAATTCTCAAGACAATTAGCCTTACAAGGCAAATGCAATCAGTTACATACTACAAACTAATCCCTTTCCTGGGATTTTAACCCTGTATATCTGCGAAAACATCCTGGGTTTACCCTCAGATGAATTCATCGTATATTTGATTGCCAGCTGTTTCTTTTGCCAGCTGTTTTTTTTTTTTAATTTTACTTTTCTCGGCATATTAGCATGTCTTTGCTAGGGGCCTAATCAGCCTCATCAACCCGAGTTGAAAAAAAGTTTATCTATCTATCTATCTAAAGCAGCCCTGCTGGTGATCGTTTTTGCATTGATAGCAGGGCTCTAGCATGCAAATTACGAGTCGTTTTTTTCTTTTGTTTTTTCATTTTAAATTTTCTCTTTCTAATCGAACGTTTTACTTTAGTAGATTATTCCAGAGTTAGCAACTGATAATATTCCATGTCAAGACAGTCATCCTTACGAGTATTTACAAGGCACATTCAACCCTTTATATACTGGGCAGACTGGAAGACTAACTTGCATCTCTAAGACTTAAAGGACCACACTCAACCAAAATGCATTGCGGGCGAGCACTGTACCGGCGCCATTTTCTGTAATACAGATAAGACGTACTTTCCGATTATATTCGATCATCGTACTGGATCATTGTAATCCGCAGAGACAGGCTGCTATAGATACCTCCTTGATGTTCTTTCAGAATCTATAGTTTGTACTTTACGTATATTTGGTAGTTTTCCTTCGCCATTTACGAACATGAAGCGTTCAAACAGAGGACGTCCGGCGCGTAAGGAAAGTCGCCATGTTGTATGGCTTACAACTTCTACGCTAAAGTTGTGGAACGAACGTAAAAGAAATCTAGGATTCACAAATAAATCCAATAGTGAATTCGCAGAGGCTCTGCTTCATGGTATTGTGCCAGGGGAAGAAAACAAAGCAACAAGTCGATCGGAATCCAGCAGCCATAAAAATCAACAAACGGGTCGAGGAAAGAAACGTGGAACAAATGTTGTCAATGCTAGCCCGATGCCGTGTAAGTCGAATTATTTTGTTTCCGATGTTGTTTGTTGTTGTACGTATTGAAAGCTGCATGTATACACAAGATGTTGGTGAAGTTGAAGCAAATGGCACTACAGTAGCTACAGCTGTTGCACCTGAAATAATACTTCAACAGCAGAGTATTCAATCATCTAGCTCTAACCCTGTTATTGCCACAGCTGTTGAACCTGAAGTAGAGCCTCCACAGCAGATTGTTCAATCTTGTAGCTCCACTCATGGTATTCTAGATGCTCCTGTTACAACTGATGAAAATACTCCTCTAAATAATACGGAAGTGCTTCAGAAAAAAGTAGAGGATGTCATGAAAGAAGTGTGCAACATGGACAGTGATCTTGATGAATTTTTGGCACATTTAAGAATTCAATTAAGAATTCTTCTAAGTGAAATGTGATTTGCTTCAAAATGACTTTGTTCAGTGCAGGGAAATGCCAAAAAATGCTGGAATAAAATTAATTCTAATATTGTGGTACACACCTTGATTTTAATACATGTACATGAAGCTCTCACTTACTAATGAATTTGATACCAGACTTTCAATTGATAAAATCAGTCAATAGAAATTGAGAGTAAGTAATCTCACAATCTTTCTTATCATTAACATTCCTGAATATAAGGACTTTAAAAGAACTATGGCTGTTCAGTGCCTTCTGAATCCCATGTATTCTCCATCAGGAGCAGGGTATGTTTGTCTCACTAGTCTAACAACACAAGATGGGCAAACTCTCCGATTGCCTTTGCCCAACTTTCCATATTTCCAAAGGATGTATTGCCTGTATGCAGCCTTGCGATAGCTGTTCATTTCAAATTCAGCAACTTCTGCTCTTATGTCACACCGTGCCCTGATAGCTATATTGAGGACTTCCCTGTCCAAAACGACATTCCGGAACATCTCGTATGAGGTTACACATGCCCTCTTCCCACAGCATTTGTTCTCTTCTTCACTGGCCATATCAACACACACGTTGCAGACACACCAGTCTGGTGATCCATCTTCATCCATTGGGCTGTCAGGTTCAGGGTCCTCGCTATTCACCAGCTGCCTTGCATATTCAAGACTTCCTCTCCCCGTGCATAACACTTCAAGCAGAAGTCTGTTGCGTTGATCCACGGTCAGTGATTCAATGAAGACCTGATAAGAAAAAAAGTACTTTAGATCTATGAAATGCATTTCCAGTGTGAAGTCCAAGGCAGACAATTTTTGTGGTCAGGGGTTTGTATGTTGTGATAGTTTAGACTTCTGCTACGAATTCATTTTTATTTTACTTTTATTGCATTAAAAGATTTTTGAGCAACTGGTACCCGAACAGAAATGAAATGAAGGGGGTCGCTATAATAAGGGAATTATAACTTGAGGATAAACGTTTTCATTCAACAAGGAAAGATCGGGGAAATCATAAACGACAGCAAGATGATAAAATATCAAAAACGGGATTGAATTTTAAGACGCGATACGAAATGTTTCCAGTAGAAAAACGTAAATTAGAAGGGGTGCATTAAAAACTATTAGACTTGACTACAAAACTGGTGCAAGGACAGGAGGAAAATAAGTAAAATATTAGAATTTTCATTACAACTTTGACAATAGCTACACCAGTACACTGAAATTATGAAACACTTTACCTGAATACTTTCTCTTTCGCGTTCAACGGCTAACTGGTGCCTTTCGAAAGCGCTGCTAGGGCGTTGATTTGTTGCAGTATTGCCTGGAGAATCGGCAGCAGGTACAGATTCCACAGATTCCTTATTGTTTCTGCACGGCTTTGCAGAACTGCCACATACACAAGTCGCCGCGCACCTCAAACCAGCATCACGACAAAGACATCCACGAAATTTCCCACTCTTCCTGCTACAAGTGTTTTTGCACTGGCAAGTCTGTTCAAAATCATTGGAAAAATTATGTTTATTACATACCTATTGGGAAATATTGCCAAAATCGATGGAACTCACCACTCGTGAACCTTCGCGAGAAGTTCCCGGTAACGCAGTGTTTCGATGCGACACCGCTATACGACCAACTGGAGACCCGTAACAGTTTATCAGTCCTTCACCAGCATTACTATCCTCGCTATCATTCGTCACATTAACTGAAGATTCTTCGTTTTCTTCCATCTTGTAGCTGAGTGAAGTGGAATAAAGTTTTTGACTTGAGATTTCTCGCGCTTCACGCACGTGTGTATGACAAGTCGACATGGGAGAAATGTCCGCGAATTCCCGGATAATAACAATCACAAAGGCGCGCAAAGCACACTGGTTGCGTGTGGTCCTTTAACCTGCTGGTTTTGCCCTTTGCTGAGTTATCAGACACGTGTGCCAGTTCCAATTGTTTATGGAGCAGTCTTGCTAGTTACTGTATTTGTTTGTATAACACTAGGCTCTGAAAAACAAATTGCGAGTTCCTCTTTGCCTTCTGTATTTTATTTTAGAATTATTCTTTCTATTTCCCGCCATATAAAGTTTACATCGTAATTTAATATTCTAATCAGGCCTTCGTTGAATGAGAACCCTAAACAGGAAACTTCTGTCAATCACTTGCACGTTCGGAGCTCGGATGTTTCCCGTTCAGGCACGAACTTCGTACTGCATGCGATTTTCACTATATTAACAATATAGCAATTGTCAATCTCACAGACCCTCAGAGCAAGCGGTCTTGAAAAACAGCAAGTTTTAATTGATGGACGATTGTCCTCTCTACCTCTTTGCCACAAGCTGCGCGCTAAATAACTCGGGGCTTCTCAACTGTCACTAAATTCAACAATGCATCGAACATGCATCTTGTTAAATTATATCCATACTCTGAGTCAGAATCGGAGAATTCCTCGAAATCCTGTTTAATTTTTAACGGTATCAGTTTCCATAGGTAAATTTGAAAACGTTTACGAAGCGCTAGAGCTGATTTCAAACTTCATTTCAAACATTATTTAAAAATAATATATCATCTGTAGGGGTTAAAGTTTCTGCCTTTTGATAAAATTATACAGAGAGAATTGTGGTGTGTCAGTTATTTCATCCCCTGACTTGACGTTTTTGTGGAAAGCATGTTTTTAAAGGGTGTTTCCTCGAACTTTAGAGGTTCTATTTCTTTTCAGCTTCCGCCGCCAAAACAAAGCCCATGCGCGCAAAACCCCACCATCTGCGAAGGCTAATTCTAACCAGGTGCAAGATGTGTATTATCAATAAAATTTGCGGTCTTTTAAATACTGAGGGCTGTCAAATTTAAAGAAGAATGCGATTTTACTTAAAATGACAAGGGTTTACAGGGTTGGCGTTAACAAAACAAATGAGGAAAAATTTCCATAAGAAAAGCAAGAAATTGCTGATTAAACTGTTAGTGATCAAAGTTCTTATTGAATGAGCTATGTTAGAGTTAAAATGAAAAAAAAAATCATAAAGCAAATAAATTCAGGCAAGCAGAGAAAGTTAGAATAAAAAACAGGGGTAGTAAAATAAGTAAGGTTTTGCAAACTAGTGGCAGACATGAAATAACTTTGAGGTAGAGACGCAGAGTTTTTAGTTTGCAAAACATGTTGCGAATACAAATGAACCATTAGTCGGTGCGATATAAAAGAGAGCAAAATAGAATATATGAAAACTAAATAACAACGTAAATTAATGAGGAGTTTTCCCATGCGATGTGTATTGAAGGCCTCCTTGATTTTTAGTTGAAAAGACGTGGAGGCGATGTCAATGATTGAAAAGCAATTCTCTGAGTGTTTCTGACCCATAAATGTTTTCAAAGATGTGCGAGTTCTAATCAGATGTTAAATGTTCACGAACACGTGTAGCAAGAGAGGTCGGTTTGTCTCGCCGACTTAACAGGCGCTACAGCCTGCGCAAGAAAAATTTTTAACAACACGGGATCGTGATAATTTACAAATGGCATCTTTGGCACTAAGTAAGTTCTTGATCTTGAAACATGTTTTGCAAACTTAAAACTGTGTGTTTTTATTTCAAAGTAAAGTTTTAAGTTGAAAATTCGCGTGACAGTTGCCTTATTGGGAAAACAGAATAATTAACAATTACTCTTTGAAATCGAGGTAAATATTCTGCCACTATTCACCGAGATTGAGAAGAATAATTGTTTTAGTATATACACAGGAAGTGATCTCAACAACATTTCAGAAGGAAACCATTAAAAATCAATTTAATTGGCCTCTCAATTCATGCTCGGAAAACATGCAAGCTGTACAAAGCATGCGCGAATTCGCGAAACTATTTACAGAATGATAAATGAATGATGGTGAAATTGCAGCTCGGTAAATATATGTGAAATAATGTAACACGAGCGTGGGACCTAGAAAAAATCTGAGTCCCGATAGGATTTGGCTCTCCATGAGCTCTCGTAGCTCAGTGGATAGAGCGTCCGCCCGGTGTTCGGAAGGTCATGGGTTCAAATCCTATCGGGACTCAGATTTTTTCTAGGTCCCACGCTGGTGTTACATTATTTCACATATTTACAGAATCTTTGAACATGGAAAATCTATAGTTAATCTTCGAAAAACCTCGTGACAGTCTAGAATAATGGTCCTTAAACACCGTTCAAATCAGTGTGAATCAAAAGTATGCTTTGTTCAAAAGTATGCTCTATTTTGGTTTGGCTTACGCATTATTCACTGGGTAGGGGGTGAATAATGCTCATTTGCCAGAGATAGCGAACCAATCAGATTGCTTAAAACACCAAGATCACGGAGTGTGTATATACTAATTGAAATTATATGCTCTGCAATATTGAGTTTTAGGTAACTAGTTTGTGAAATTTTATTGTTTTATCAGATGTTACCGTCAAAGGCGGCGAGGTTTTCTTAGAAAAGAAAAATATACTGATAAAATGACGCCTAACTGACTGTGTGGAGGCCACATATGAACAGAAAGCTTCTGTCAATCATTTCTTCGATGCTATCACGTGGGATACTAAAAAAGAAAAGAAAAATTACTCTAAAGAAAAAGCCAGGTGGAAAAACATAAAACACCTACTATGTTAACTAGCGAACCCAAAGAACAGAGAAGAACAGGAAATAGACAGACAGAACACAGAACCCATTGAACGTGGAGGAGTTTCAGTCTGACCTGGTGTTCGCATTCTTGTAGCTAGAAGGGCTTAAAGGAGGCTTGGAAGGGTTTTTCCTTGCTGTAGTGTTAGTGAAACGATGGAAGATTACAAGGAAGGATATTTAATCACGGTGTGAGCAGACTATATGTCTCCTTGCAACTCTATTAATAGACTATACCTTTTGGGGTACTTGTAACGTCATATCAGTTGCTATGGCCTACGCACAAGGTCCACATAAACGTCCACTAAATTTCAGTTTTTGCAAATTATCTGAAAACCTAATTCAGTGACCTAACATTTTTATTTCAATGTTGGAAAGTTCCCTAAATTCTTCAATTTTTCAGACAGTATGGAAAAAGAAATCTAATAGAATTGAATATGATTAAAAGAATATTTTATTTCCGGTTCGCGCGATTTCACGCAACATTTAACTTCCGGTGTGCTGATTTTGATTCATTCTGCTGATGAGGGCTGAGGAGTGCATCTTAGTCAGGAGAAAAATGAGATCATAACTTCGCCGGGGGAGGGAACGTTGGAGGTCGCGAGGAGGAGACGGTGGCAGAAATGGTAACGGGGAATTTGACCAACATGCTGTTGGATCTGAAGTGATTTAAACTAACTTTGAGCATTACAAGTGGGAAAAGAAAAGCAGAAATAGCCGGTAACTGTATTAGCATTGGTAGTGGTCTCACTAGAAGTGTGACGATGTAGAAGGTTATATCATTGGTCCTTTCTTATATGCAGAATTATTTGACTCGATGTTCAAGGAAACTTGGAAACTCCGGTAAGACATAATCTGTCATTTTTTCTTCAATCAATAAAAGTAGTTATTTTAGCATTGTCACGCTTTTTAAATAACTAAAACTTTGAAATCTTTTATAGCAGCTATACCGTTGCAGTAAAAAGCTGAATAAGATTAAAACCTAAATGTAATGGCTCAATTTTAAAATTACTGAGTACCGTTAAATCCCTCGATTGTTGATGTTTTGGGCGGAACTGACTCAGCCTGACATGGCTCTTTTGAGTATCATACGTAGACCGGATGATAAGCATTTTCCTTTTCAAACCACCTTGTCGCTACCACATTTGCACTGCTCCACGTTTTTACTCCCCCGCTTATAGAGACAATTTGCTAACAGATTAGGCCGAAACCACTGCCCAAGAATACGAAACGTCAACTTCTGGTTGACGTACGTCGATGTAGAGATGCGGAATAAGGACTATGCTGCATAATTTCAACCAAATCACTTAACCAAACGGTAACAAACAAGCTGAATGGTTACAAAGGCATCGGGAGTTTTTTACGGTTTATTTCCCTTTGGTAATATTTAAGTATTTCACTTTTTCTTTTCTTGCTTGGTATGACAAACAAAATATTTAGGGCGCGACCTCCTGTGAAAAATGTGTGAAATAATCGCTTCCCTTGAATAATCGCCTTCCCTCGAATAATCGCCCCCTTTGGTGCGACAATCGAAATAATCGGCCGGCTATTATTCGAGGAAATACGGTAAGTAAATTTGATCAACTTAAAAATCCTCTTTATAACACAACACAACATGAAGTGCTCTTCAGAAACACGATTGGAGCAACCAAAAAGGTCGAGAGACCGAAAAGAGAACGGCGAATATGTACAAATGCCACGAACCGTAGGAGTCGTGTATGCCTGTCAGCCCCATTTTCCTGATAAATTAGAGATTTTCCAGATCCTGTGGGCAAATTGACGAACATATCGTCCTTCTCGACGACAGTTCCCCGAATAGCAAGCTTCTCAATCTGGTAATCATTTAGGTCAGCAATTTTAAACTTGAAAGACGCCAGATGGAAAGGATCTTCATGTCGCCATTGTCGAAGTTGGTTTCTGATTTTTGGTGGTGATCTGACTTTCCCTTACCTTTCCCACCACGCGATGGAGAGGAAAAAAGGTGATCGCTTATTGGAAAAGTCTCAAAGACCGAATTTGCTGCGAAAACGTTCGTGAAAATGAAACGGAAGCCGCGATTGGCTAATTTGTCAAAGGAATAGGATGTGAGCAGCCGGTTCTTTGGGGGCAGCGTTAAGTGACATCACAAAAAACAGCTGCAAAGGAGACTACAAGCTGATAGGTCATTTCATTTTGTTGAGCTACTCACGA
Organism: Platygyra sinensis; assembly: GCA_019787425.1. Classification (NCBI taxonomy): domain Eukaryota; kingdom Metazoa; phylum Cnidaria; class Anthozoa; order Scleractinia; family Merulinidae; genus Platygyra; species Platygyra sinensis. The sequence continues at coordinate 28,333 of JAHPZR010016804.1, read as the reverse complement.
ACGAAATACGAAACCCTAATTGGTGAAACAAATAGGCAACGGATAGGACAAGAATTGAAGCTGAAGGGCAATGTTGGAAAAAGTGAATACAACGATGAATAGAACACAGCCATCGAGCTGCGACTGGAATCCTACAGCAGAAAAAATCGGCAAAACGTTTGCCTACTGCCTGATTTTTATTGTTTCGCTGGCTGGGAACACGATCGTCGGGATAATTGTCTACAAGACGAAAACCATGAGAAAACCCATCAACTTTTTAATCGTAAATATGGCTATGTCCGACCTCCTTTTCCCCATTTTTTTGCTTCCTTTCATGATACAATTGCTCTATATAGACTCCTGGCTGATCGGTGGTCCTCTTGTCCAGGCCCTATGTAAGCTGGTTTACTTCTTACCAGATGTTTCTACTGCAGTGTCTATTCAGAGCCTGGTTCTAATAACAGTGGGTCGATTTGGAGCTGTGGTGTTTCCCCTCCGTCCTGCACTCATCAGTTCAAAGCGGTGCGCGTTCCTCATTCTCGCCACTTGGATCGTCGCGATGGCTCTTCATGTCCCATATCTTGTCGTCTTCAAACTTGCTAAATATCAGGGACGACTGATTTGCGGCTCGCATTGGAAAGAAGTCTTAGGAAAGAACGCTTATGAGAATTTTTTCTTGTTTGCTTTTGTGACATTCGCTCTTATGCCTTTTGTTTTGATAGCCATACTTTACATTATCATCTTTTTAAAGCTCAAGTCACAAAGGAGTCCAGGCGAGCAATCCGTCAACGCTGGAGAACAACGACAGCAAAGAGAACGAAATGTGTTAAAGATGGCCATTGCTATTGTGTTAGGGTTTGCAGTTTGCTGGCTGCCTTTCGCTATCGGCTGGCTGGTTTATTTATCGGCTGGTGCATGGGAAATACAGTCATGCAGCTTCCGATACTCTTCCACTGTTGCTGTTTTAATGGCTCAAGCAAATTGTGCCATTAATCCTTGCATCTGTTTCATTTTCAGTCGAAATTATCGCGAAGGGCTAAAGACTCTCTTATGTTAAAAGACCTTTAAGCAGCTTGGGAATTGATCACTTCAGTCATTCTTCAGCCGACCTGAAACGTTTAAAAAACGTTAATTTAAAACTGCTTTGTATTTTATTCAATGTACACTACATCTTAAAGAACTTTGCAGAACGGTTTTAACCATTCTTTTTAGTTATTCTGTAAACTCAATTTGAAGAGTATTTTTCCGCTTTATTAGTTCGCTGTCTTGTAAATGGTGTAAACAATAGTTATCAGTTCAATATCTATTTCAACGCTGCTATGTAATATAAAAAGTGTATAAAAGTCAGTGTGTATTTGATTCAATGGACGCTTGATAAACTTGATAGAACAGTTGTTTATATATGTCTTCATTTGTAGATATTTGTAGCTATCTATAGTCTACAATTTTCTTTATTAGAGAGCAATAAAGCGCGTGAAAATATCAATTAAGTCTTGAATAGTGAAGTCTGATTTTCTTTCCACAGTCATTCTATGTAAGTCTCGCTTTCTCTCCCTCAGCTTATCGCCACTGTTCTCTTTCTTCGACTCGACATTATTTTGATATGCTGCGCATGCATTGGTTCAACAAACGTTATTTAGTTTACAGCAAGCTGTCATGTTCAACAGCTAAGTCTGAATCAAATTTTCAATACAATCAGCCTTACAAGGCAAATGCAATCAGTTACATACTACAAACTAGTCCCTTTCCTGGGATGATAAACCTGTATATTTGGAAAAACATCTTGGGTTTGCCGTCGGATGAACACATCCTGTATTTGTCAGTGCTTCTGAAGCTGTCCTGCTGGTGATTGCCGGTTTTTCTTTTGTTGGCAGAGCTCTAAGATGGAAATTACGTGTCGCTTTTTGTCGTATCGTTTTAAAATTTCTCTTTCTACTCAGAGGTTTTACTTAAGTAAATTTGTCCAGAGTTGGAAAGAGATGCTATTTCATGTCTCTGTCTGATTTTATTTTAGAATTATTCTTTCTATTTCCCGCCATATGGATGTTTTTTATGGTAGTTTAATATTATTCCATGTCTTGTTCTACTCAGGCCTTTCATGAATTAGTGAGAAGACTGCCAGGACACTTTTATCAATCATTTGCACGTTCAGAGCTCGGAGGTTTTCTCTTCACGCACAAACCTCTTCCTTCATGCGATTTTCACTATGCTAACAATAACAGCAATTATCAATCACACAGTCGATCCTCAGAGCACCAAGTTTTCATAGACGGTTATCATCTCCGCCTCTTTGCCACAAGGTACGTGCATGTAAAATAACTTGGGACTTCTCACCTGTCACTAAATTGAACAATAATACATCAAACATGCATCGAGTTAAAATATATCCCTGCTAATAATAATAATAATAATAATAATAATAATAATAACAATAACAATAACAATAACAATAACAATAACAATAACAATAACAATAACAATAACAATAACAATAACAATAACAATAACAATAACAATAACAATAACAATAACAATAACAATAACAATAACAATAACAATAACAATAACAATAACAATAACAATAACAATAACAATAACAATAACAATAACAATAACAATAACAATAACAATAACAATAACAATAACAATAACAATAACAATAACAATAACAATAACAATAACAATAACAATAACAATAACAATAACAATAACAATAACAATAACAATAACAATAACAATAACAATAACAATAACAATAACAATAACAATAACAATAACAATAACAATAGCAATAGCAATAACAATAACAATAACAATAACAATAATAATAATAATAATAATAATAATAATAGTAAAAGTAATAGTAATAGTAATAAAAATAATAACTGTTTATTCACAAATCTATACAAAAAGTGAAAAGGAGATAAAAGAGGTTATTTACAACTGTCTGCTAATCCCATAAAACTCTAAATGCTACACAAAACTCAAACTGGGATATTACTGAGTGAAAGAAAAAAAATTACTCGAACGAAAAAGCCAGAAGGAAAGGCATAAAACACCTTTAATGTTACCTAGCGAACCTGAGGAACAGAGAAGAACAGAACACAAACACATAAAACACAGAAGCCATAGAATGTAGAAAGGTTCCAGTCTGAACTGGTGTTGCAATCTTGTAGCTAGAACGGCTTTCACTACATGTTTACAATTAACAATTAAATTAAATTAAACAAATTAAAAGCAATTCACATGATTTCTTCCTCTAGCTTCTCTGAAAATCAACGAGTTATAAAATAATGATTATGTTTTTAACCAGCTGTTTGCAAATTAAGACGGACGAGCATTTTCTTTTTTTTTACTGATCCAAAAAATACCGTTGTGGAAAGTTTTAACGCAACGGTCAAATACATGATGTTTTATTCTGACAGTAGCTTTATCGGGGCATTTATGAACTGACAAACTCTACTATGTCGAGTTTTAGCCGGTAACTACTCTCAGCTATATTAGTGTTTTATCAGATGTCACAGCCGAGGTGGCGATGTTTTTGTGGTCTTAATTTTCTCAGAAAGGAAAATATTTACAAACTGGCGCCTAATTTACTCGGTGTCTGTTAACCGTGTGGGAACATATAAAAACATAAAGCTTCTGTCAATCATTTGCAAAACGTATTACGTGGGATGCTCAAACGCCGGTTTCCCTTCACCTGCCGCTCATACAACAGAAACCTCTAACTGGGATATTACTGAGGGAAACTCTGAAGAATGAGCCCAGTGACACGAAACACGTAAACACTTTCACGTTTTCAAGCAGACCTGAAGTGTTACCCATCAGTTCACCCTTGATCCAAAAGAACTCAGTTACAATTATTCCTTGAAAATAACACATACATGACAGCCACACAAAATTTAAATTCATCCGTTGTATGTAAAGTTCACAAAATATTCTACTTATTCTAATTGCATCAATTATTTGTACACTCTCGAGCTCATTAATTTCAGGAAATTTCATTTTGAAAACATAATGAATTTGATCGAGCACTGTAAGCCGTAAATGCGAAACCGAGTCACTACTTCGGCAACTCTGACAAGTAACAGACTCTACTGAGGCATCAGACGATTTTTAAATCGAGCTTAGTTAATGGTGGAATTCTAACACTGGACATGCTTTGTTACGGGAATATTATTTCCTTTATCGCCAGCTTTCATAAGCTAAACAGATGCAAACATTTGAAACATTTTTTCGTGTTTTTAATTTAACTTCAGTATCTTATCCTCATATCATTGAGTGTAAGAAATCATATGGTATGTATGCATGACTTATATTTTGCGAGTCTTAACGTTCTTTAAAAAAGCACACATGGATTCTTGAGAAAGCGTCATGACTCTGCAGAGTAAACTCATAACACACCTGTGCGGCAGCAGTTCAGATAGGCCCTTTGAAGGATCCGATCACATGGTAAAGAATTAATTATGCTGGGACGCAAATTATACGTTGTGGGACTTTCAAAAGAAATGAAAGTCGGGCTGCACTGGTAAGAGTTCCTTTGTTTTGGAAGTCTCACTGCGTTATTTGCGCCCCAGTGTAATTTATTCCGTACCATGTGACCGGATCCTGCATACAAAGCGCCTATTACTGGCTGATATTGGAGATCTCGCAAAATTCCTTAAACTGAACAACACAATTAGCAGGCTCTGCTAAGGCATCGGGATGACTTTTTATTGGGTATATTAAAAAGTAAGGGATTGGACCTCAAGGCGGAGCCTCCCCATTTAGAACTTTGTGAAGCCCTCCCCTAGCCTGTAGGCTGTCATAACAGTCAGAAGCAATCTGCCTAACCAGGAGCCATAATCAGGGACGGAGACCGTAAGTCTTGGGATACGCGCGGACCCATGATATCGGACAATTTTTCTATTTTTAGAACAAATTGCGCCATCCTGACGTCATATATCCACGCTGATCCACGCACGTGTCGTGGGCTCTCGCGTGAATGTTGTCACGTTGCGTAATGAAATGGTGAGAGTTGCGAGATTCTGTTGCCGATTTTTCAAAGCGATGTCAGGGAATAAGGCGGAGAAGAAGAACCAGGGCTCTTCTATGTACTTTTATGCTCTGATTGAATGGAAAAGGTGTGTTATTCAGGGTCGAGAATTTCTTTAATTTCGTACTGTGAATGAATAAAATTCGCTCGCCGGCTAGTTTTTCCCGTAAACTTTTGTGTTTATTTTGTAGAGAAAAGTTCTGTGAGAAAACTGTTTACTCCGGTATCGAGTTAATTTGTGAGTTTGCTAAACAATGCTTTATCATAACCAAAACCTGTGTTTGATAGTTTCTTGTTGTTTCTGCTCGTTTGGCGAGTTTGCAAAAGTTTTTTTACTGACGCGTAAGAGTAGTTCATTTGCATATAGTGCAGCGCGTGCACTTTCAAGTCCCAGTCGGTGTTCTTTTGAGCTGAGATACTGCAACAATTTTCACCAACGTTCGTCAAAAGGCTACTAACATCATGTGTGTTTCTTTCACATAGTGAAACTTAACACTGCGAAAATAAAATAGACAAGGAGTTTTGACTCAATTGAAATCTTTATTCGAGTTCATTAAAAGCGTCATAGTAACTTTTCTCATTATTTCTGCTGTATTCACATATTTTCAGCTAAGGTTTTAATATGTTCTCAAACATTAGGCAACCTGAAACATATTCAAAACCTAGAGATATTATATGAGTTCGATGTACGTTTTCACACCAAAGTATGAAGTCTAATTTGTCAAGTTTTACTAGCTGTGCAAAACACGCGTCGGCGCGCCCTCTCAGTCATCGACAACAGACAATTTATTGGATTTTTACACAAAACTAAGCAGCATCTACGGACATAAACCTATTGTCACTTATTGGGCCTAAACGCTGCTATATCCAAACATATCCAACTAGTTTTTTTTTTTTCTCAGTTATGGAAAAGCTGTTAATCATCTTCACATGTGAAATTTAGATTGGAGTAATGTGAAGTTCTTGTAAAAGGAGCAGCCGAACTCAACTTGATCAGCGATAAAAAGCGGGACATACCTAAATTCGGCACTGTCTGCACTCAAACTGGAGCAACTAGCGGCGAAAATGCTTAAGCAAAATTCCAAAAGTCATAAAGGCGTTGAGTTGTGGGCCAAAACCATAAACGATTTCGGGAATTTCGGACGCCATTTCCCCTGCGCGACATCCGCGAAAATCCTCGCGGCAATGTACGCGCGTGTGCCGCAGGCGATGGCGCAATTTGTTCTAAAAATAGAAAAATTGTCCCATATCATGGCGCCAACCCCAATACTAGAAATGGCGCGCGCTTACGGTCTCCGTCCCTGATTATGGCTCCTGGCCTAACTGACGAACCTTTCCTATTCGTTAATTTCTTTCCAGCCAATGACGAGATCAATCGAAACATTCATCCCGCCCTCAGTAGAACATAAGTAGAGTGTCTTTAAACTGCACTGTGCACACTTTTTCAACGGCTTCCCTAAATTCGAGAACGTAATTAACATATTCAAGGCCCCATCTGACTGACCATCTTTTACAACAACCGCTAATTAGCCTCGTGACAGACCCTCTCAGTGAAAATAGAATGATTATTCAATAGAATCTGAATATGACTATAAAGTTGTAAAGGTCTCAAGCCCATCCCAGAGCGCTAAATATAAGCTAAATATCAATTTAATGCTATTAGACATGGCTCAGTATTACTTGTTTCTGGTCTAACAGTTTTAATCGACAGTCCTATTTTAAAGTAAAATTTGGACGCGTCAAAACGCAAAAATCCCTTCTTTCTCCTTCGGTTCATTAAGCACTTACAAAAACATCTGACTCAGTCTAAATAGACGCGGAAACACTTTTGACAAACAAAACATTGTCATTCTTAACAATTAACTTTAAATTCAAGTAGCAAACTTAAGAGGGTAATTCCACTTTCAATAAAATATAAAGTGAAAAGTGTTTACTCGGTTGGCGACAACAAAATAAATGTGAAAGAGGAGAATATAATGGCTTATCAAACAGTAAATCAAGTTCTAGTTGAATGAAAAATAACAAAGCGGTGAAAATGGAACAAAATCATTATGGTTATATTTATTTAGTTTATTATATTATATCCAAAAAATAAAGAACCAGTGTGGAAACTTCAACGCCCCAGATAAAATAAATAATGTTATGTCCTGACCATTCACAGACCCTGGGCGCGCTCTGATTGTTAACCCAAGTTTTATCAGTGTTAAGTAATGGTAATAGGACTGAGTGGAGTCCAATTCGGTCTGTAATCATACGAGTGATAACAAAATCAACCAAGCTTGTGATTGGTTGATTTAAACCACAACTTTAAATGTTATTGGTTAATTGTAACTACATCTTTGAATGTGATTGGCTTATTGAACTGTCCGATAACAAACTGTCCGATAACAAGGTGTCCGAAAACAAACTATCCGATAACACCTTGACAAGTGAATTAGTGGGAAATAGGATTTTTTTAAACCAATCACAATCGAGGAAATTGTAATTTTTATGATTAACATAGAAAAAGCGTGTTTTATTGTTTTGCGCGTGTAAAATCTATATCATAAAGCAAATGAAGAAGCCTGAGTCGTGTATTACACTGGGCCAACTCGCCGGGACATTTGAGAAAACTCGAGAAGTGTAGAAAACACCCGCCTCCGGCTCGTATTTTCTACATTTCCGTCGTGTTCAAAAATGCCCGTTTTATCACAGCCGGTGTAATACACGGTCCAGGCTTCTTTTTTTGTTAAATAAACTCTGCAGATCTCTGCAGTGTCGAGTTTTAGATAACTACTCTCTAACATGTTAGTGTTTTATCAGATGTTACAGCCGAAGCGGTGACGTTTTCGTTGTCTTAATTTTCTCAGAAAGCCGACGGTACGAGGGTCAAGGGAAGAAGGGCGAATTACTCGAGAGAAATTTCTGTTATCCTTGAGGGAATGCCCCCTCTATCACCTGGGATGATAGTTGACACAAACCAGGTTACAGACCATTGTGTAACCGTCATGCTCGACATAAATAACATTATGCGTGAACATAATGTTTGGCTATAAGCTGACACCTAATTAACTCACTGTTTGCTGACTGTGTTCTGAACCACATAAAATATGAACAAGAAGCCACTGTCAATCATTTGCACGACGTTATCACGTGGGATGCTTAAATGTTTTTTTTTCCTTCATACACCTGCTTTGTATATAACAGAAAACCCTAACTGCGATACCACTAAGGTACATTTGTTTTTCTGCCAGGCATACATTTGCATGACCCTATCACAAACCCACAAAACATATATGAAAGTGCAAAGAAAACTTTTTATCAAATTAACTATCAGCCATTTAATTTAATTTCAGGAGATTTCATGTTAATAACATAAGTAAATTTGATCAACTTAAAAATCCTCCTTATAACACAACATGAAGTATCCTTCAAAAACGCTATTGAAGCAACCGGCCAAAAAAGACGGTCGAGAAACCGAAAAGAAAACGGCAAATCTACAATTGCCAAAAACCGTAGGAATCGTGTTTGCCAGTCAGCCCCATTTTGCTGATAAATTAAAGATTTTCCAGATCCTGTGGGCAAATTAACGAAGATATCGTCCTTTTTGACGACAGTTCTCCGAATAGCAAGCTTCTGATAATCATTTAGGTCAGCAATTTTAAACTTGGAAGACGCGAAATGGAAAGCTTCCTCAAGTCGCCATTGTCGCCGATGATTTCTGATTTTTGGTGACATCTGACTTTCCCTTAACTTCCCCACCACGCGATGGAAAGAAAAAAAGGTGATCTCTGATTGGACAAGTCTCAAAGAGCGAATTTGCAGCGAAACGTTCTTGAAAATGAAACGGAAGCCGCGATTGGCTAATTTGTCAAAGGAATAGGATGTGAGCACGCCGGTTCTTTGGGGGCAGCGTTACGTGACATCACAAAAACAGCTGCAAAGGAGACTACAAGCTGACAGGTCACTTCATTTTGTTGAACTACTTACGAATGAAATACGAAACCCTAATTGTTGCAACAAATAGGCAACGGATAGGAAAAGAATTGAAGCTGAAGGGCAATGTTGGAAAAAGTGAATACAACGATGAATGGAACACAGCCATCGAGCTGCGACTGGAATCCTACAGCAGAAAAAATCGGGAAAACGTTTGCCTACGGCCTGATTTTTCTTGTTTCGCTGGCTGGGAACACGATCGTCGGGATAATTGTCTACAAGACGAAAACCATGAGAAAACCCATCAACTTTTTAATCGTAAACATGGCTATGTCCGATCTTCTTTTTCCCATTTTTTTGTTTCCTCCCGAGATACAAATGCTCTATATAGACTCCTGGCTGATCGCTGGTCCTCTTGGCCAAGCCTTGTGTAAGCTGACTTACTTCTTAACAGATGTATCCGTTGCTGTGTCTATTCAGAGCCTGGTTCTGATAGCAGTAGGTTGATTTGGAGCTGTGGTGTTTCCCTTCCGTCCTGCACTCATCAGTCCAAAGCTGTGCGCGTTCCTCATTCTCGCCTCTTGGATCGTCGCGATGGCTCTTCATTCCCCATATCTTGTCGCCTTTAAACTTGCTGAATATCAGGGACGACTGATTTGCCACTCGCATTGGAAAGAAGTCTTTGGAAAGAACGCTCGTAAAAATTATTTCTTGTTTGCTTTAGTGACAATCGTTCTTATTCCTTTAGTTTTGATAGCCATACTTTACACTATCATCTTTTTAAAGCTCAAGTCACAAAGGAGTCCAGGCGAGCAATCCGTCAACGCAGGAGAACAACGACAGCAAAGAGAACGAAATGTGTTAAAGATGGCCGTTGCTATTGTGTTAGGGTTTGCAGTTTGCTGGCTGCCCTTCGTTATCGGCGAGATTATCATCACGTTTCCATGGGACATACGTTCATGTAGCTTTCGATACTTTCTCACTGTTGCTGATATTATGGCTCGAGCAAATTGTGCCATAAATCCTTGCATCTGTTTCATTTTCAGTCGAAATTATAGTGAAGGACTTAAGACTCTCTTTAGTTAAAAGATTTTGAAGCAACCCAGGAATGGATCATGCTCGGTCAAGCTTCAGTCATTCTTCAGCAGACCTGAAACGTTTTAAAAAACGTTAATTTAAAACTGCTTTGTATGTCATTCAATGTACTCTACATCTTAAAGAAACTTAGCAGAACGGTTCAGTTTAACCATTCTTTTTAGTTATTTTGCAAACTCAATTTGAGGAGTATTTTTTAGGTTTAATTCATGAGAAATTTGTTCGCTGTCTTGTAAATGGTGTAAACAATATTTATTTCAATATTTATTTCAATGCAGCTCTTTGATATAAAAAGTGTGTAAAAGTGTCTATTGGATTCCAATGGGCGCTTGATAAACTTGATAGAACGGTTGTTTATATACGTCTTCATTTGTAGATATTTGTGGCTATCTAGTCTACAATTTTCTATAAAGCGCGTGAAAATATCAATAAAGTATTGAATAGTGAAGTTCGATTTTCATTTCACAGCCATTCTATGTAAGGCTCACTTTCTCTTCTTTTTTATCGCCACTGCACAGTTCTCTTTGTTCGACTCAACATTATTTTGATAACCTGCATTGTTACAACAAACTTTAATCAGCGTACAGCAAGCTGTCATGTTCAAAAACCCAAGTCTGAATCTAATTCTCAAGACAATTAGCCTTACAAGGCAAATGCAATCAGTTACATACTACAAACTAATCCCTTTCCTGGGGTTTTAACGCTGTATATCTGTGAAAACATCCTGGGTTTACCCATGAATTCATCATATATTTGATTGCCAGCTGTTTCTAAAGCAGCCCTGCTTGGTGATCGGTTTTGTATTGATAGCAGGGCTCTAAGATGCAAATTACGAGTCGTTTTTTTTTTCTTTTGTCCGTTTTCATTTTAAAATTTCTCTTTCTAATCGAACGTTTTACTTTAGTAGATTATTCCAGAGTTAGCAACTGATAATATTCCATGTCAAGACAATCATCCTTACGAGTATTTACAAGGCACATTCAACCCTTTATATACTGGGCAGACTGGCAGACTAACTTGCATCTCTAAGACTTAACCTGCTGGTTTTGCCATTTGCTGAGTTATCAGACACGTGTGCCAGTTCCAATTGTTTATGGAGCAGTCTTGCTAGTTACTGTATTTGTTTGTATAACACTAGGTTCTGAAAAACAAATTGCGAGTTCCTCTTTGTCTTCTGTATTTTATTTTAGAATTATTCTTTCTATTTCCCGCCATATAAAGTTTACATCGTAATTTAATATTCTAATCAGGCCTTCGTTGAATGAGAACCCTAAACAGGAAACTTCTGTCAATCACTTGCACGTCCGGAGCTCGGATGTTTCCCGTTCAGGCACGAACTTCGTACTGCGTGCGATTTTCACTATGTTGACAATATAGCAATTGTCAATCGCACAGACCCTTAAAGCAAGCAGTCTTGAAAAACAGCAAGTTTTAATTGATGGACGGTTGTCTTCTCTACCTCTTTGCATCAAGCTGCGCGCTAAATAACTCGGGGCTTCTCAGCTGTCACTAAATTGAACAATGCGTCGAACATGCATCCTGTTAAATTATATCCATACTCTAAGTCAGAATCGGAGAATTCCTCGAAATCCTGTTTAATTTTTAAGGGTATCATTTTCCATAGGTAAATTTGAAAACGTTTACGAAGCGCCGGAGCTGATTTCAAACTTCATTTCAAACATTATTTAAAAATAATATTCCATCTGTAGCGGTTAAAGTTTCTGCCTTTTGCTAAAATTATACAGAGAGAATTGTGGTGTGTCAGTTATTTGATCCCTTACTTGACGTTTTTGTGGAAAGCATGTTTTTAAAGGGTGTTTCCTCGAACTTTAGAGGTTCTATTTCTTTTCAGCTTCTGCCGACAAAACAAAGCCCATGCTCGCAAAACCCCACCATCTGCGAAGGCTAATTCTAACCAGATACAAGATGTGTGTTATCAATAAAATTTGCGGTCTTTTAAATACTGAGGGCTGTTAAATTTAAAGAAGAATGCGACTTTACTTAAAATGACAAGGGTTTACAGGGTTGGCGTTAACAAAACAAATGAGGAAAAATTTCCATAAGAGAAGCAAGAAATTGCTGATTAAACTGTTAGTGACATGTTAGAGTTAAAATGAAAAAAAAAAATCATAAAGCAAATAAATTCAGGCAAGCAGAGAAAGTTAGAATAAAAAGCAAGGGTAGTAAAATAATTAAGGTTTTGCGAACTAGTGGCAGACATGAAATAACTTTGAGGTAGAGACGCAGAGTTTTTAGTTTGCAAAACATGTTTCGGATGATCAACACCCATCAGTTGCGAATACAAATGAACCATTAGTCGGTGCGATATAAAAGAGAGCTAAATAGAATGTATGAATACTAAATAACGTAAATTAATGAGGAGTTTTCCCATGCGATGTGTATTGAAGGCCTATTTGATTTTTAGTTGAAAAGACGTGGAGGCGGTGTCAAGGATTGAAAAGCAATTCTCTGAGTGTTTCTGACCCGTAAATGTTCTCAAAGATGTGCGAGTACACGTGAAGCAAGAGGTCGGTTTGTCTCGCCGACATAACAGGCGCTACAGCCTGCGCAAGAAAAATTTTAAACAACACGGGATCGTGATAATTTAGAAATGGCATCTTTGAAAACTTAAAACTGTGCGTTTTATTTCAAAGTAAGGTTTTTCGTTGAAAATTCTCGTGACAGTCGCCTTAGGCCCAGTTCATACGTCGCATTTCTGCCGTGTCGAATGCATTTCAAACAATAGATAATGAAGCAAATCATCTCATATCTATTGTCTAAATTGCATTCGACACGGCAGAAATGCGACGTATGAACCGGACCAAATTGGGAAAACAGAATAATTATTATTCATTCAAATATTTCCCCGTTTCTGATTGGTTAAAACCACACGCATAATTCAACATAACCAGCTTCTGTTGACCAAATTTGGAAGGAAACTTCGTCATATTGAATCAATGACGTCAAAAGTGCAGCCCGCTGCAGACTACTGAACAGTTGATCGAGAAAACCTGGGGCCGAGATTGTGCTATTTTTGGTGAGCAGAAAAACAAAGAGCGAAATGGCGAAACTCCTTTAAGAACGGGGAAATGTTTTGAATGAATAATAAAGCAATTATTGAATTCGGCTTTCGCAGGATATGAAGAACTCTGAAGATATCGGAGGGTGTTATCCACTTTGGCCTTCGGCCTCTGTGGATAACACCCTCCTTGATCTGCAGAATTCTTCATATCCTACTCAGCCTCATTCAATAATTGCTGAAATTATATGCTCTGCAATATTGAGTTTTAGGTATCTAGTTTGTGAAATGTTGTTTTATCAGACTCACGGTTACCGTCAAAGGCGGCGAGGTTTTCTCACAAAAGCAAAATATATATAAACTGACGCCTAACTGACTGCGTGGAGGCCACGTATGAACAGGAAGCTTCTGTCAATCATTTCTACGATGCTATCACGCGGGATACTAAAAAAAAAGAAAAATTACTCTAAAGAAAATGCCAGGTGGAAAAACATAAAACACCTACTATGTTATCTAGCGAACCCAAAGAACAGAGAAGAACAGGAAATAGACAGACAGAACACAGAACCCATTGAACGTGGAGGCGTTTCAGTCTGACCTGATGTTCGCATTCTTGTAGCTAGAAGGACTTAAAGGAGGCTTGGAAGGGTTTTTCCTTGCTGTAGTGTTAGTGAAACGATGGAAGATTACAAGGAAGGATATTTAATCACGGTGTGAGCAGACTATATGTCTCCTTGCAACTCTATTATTAGACTATACTTTTAGGGTACTTGTGACGTCATATCAGTTGCTATGGCCAACGCACAAGGTCCACATAAACGTCCACTAAATTTCAGTTCTTGCGAATTATCTGAAAACCTAATTCAGTGACCTAACATTTTTATGTCAATGATGGAAAGTTCCCTAAATTCTTCAATTTTTCAGACAGTATGGAAAAAGTAATCTACCTTTAGAATTGAATATGATTTAAAAAAAAATTAATTTCCGGTTCGCGCGATTTTACGCAACATTTAACTTCCGGTGTGCTGATTTTTTGATTCATTCAGCTGATGACGGCTGATGAGTGCATCTTAGTCAGGAGAAAAACGAGATCATAACTTCGCCGGGGGAGGGGACGTTGGAGGTTGCGGAGGAGGAGACGGTGGCGGAAACGGTAACGGGGACTTTGACTCGGGGGCCTGGGTACAATTGGTGTATTATGGGATTAACAACACAAGACCCATATATTCAGAAAGAGCACATCGAGCTTTACAAAATCCTTAAGTTTCGTGTAAATTGCGCTAATATTGAACAAGATACAGCCATTCAAAAACGTAAAAATTTAGTAACAAATGTATGGATTGCCGGACACTTGTCCGGAAAATATGGATTTCCGGACAAGTGTCCGGCAATCCATACATTTGTTACTAAATTTTTACGTTTTTGAATGGCTGTATCTTGTTCAATATTGGCGCAATTTACACGAAACTTAAGGATTTTGTAAAGCTCGGTGTGCTCTTCCTGAATATATGGGTCTTGTGTTGTTAATCCCATAATACACCGATTGTACCCAGGCCCCCACGGTATGAAATCCGGCAATGCTGTTGGATCTGAACTGATTTAAACTAACTTTGAGCATTACAAGTGGGAAAAGAGAAGCAGAAATAGCCAGTAACTGTATTAGCACTGATTGGTAGTGGTCTCACTAGAAGTGTGACAATGTAGAAGGTTATCTCACTGGTGATTTCGTGTATGCAGAATTATTTAACCCGCTCCAGTAAGACAAAATCTGTCATTTTTTTTCTTACGTTTTTCTTCAATCAATAAAAGAAGTTATTTTAGCATTGTCTAGCCTGCAAACAGGCTCTCCGTATGGGTTAATTATTCTGAGATTTGCTTTCGAACGGCGCGCGGGCGGGCGAGAGAGAGGGAGAGCCTGCAATGGTCCTTGTACGCTTTGAGTATTTACTTTCAGATTCTGAACGTAAATTGCTGATTGGCTAATTCGAATTGACACATGTCAAATACTACCATCTGCATTCAACCGTGAAGCGTGAATGGTTTTTCGCGCCTGTTTATTTTTTAAACGAAGCTTTGTGTCATGCGACTTCAGCAAGATGGAAGCGCTAAAAGTAAACAAATTGGGAAGATCATATCGCATTGGAACATAGGTGGCTCAAGCTTTCGTTGTCAGAGGAGTTACATTTTTTACAATGCGAACGATCAGCTTTGTGAAACGTGACAAAGTTACCGCCGTCATCTACTATTACACAACGACCGAGTTTCATTACGCGAAACGTGACTCTCCCCTTTCAGAATATGGAGGTGTTAACTTTGAGGTCAGTTATTGCTAGTACACAAATATCAAAATTTGGGCTAAAAGAAGGGCTAAATTGAGCTAAAATGTTTTTACCCATACATAACATCCATACGCTGAGTCACGTTTCCCGTAATGAAACTCGGTTGTTATGTAATAGTAGATGACGCGAGCTGAAAGACATCTCTTCAAAGCATGGCACAATTTCAACTGGGAACACTTTTATAAATCGATCGGTTTTCTTCCAGCTTTTCGTCGAAATGTTTTCTTCAGAGTTCTGGATTCGAGTTCATAATAAAAACAAGTGCAGTCGTGTATCAAAAGTTTCATTTTTGACAGCCGTCCTACAAGGTCATTTCCGCTTGCGTTGTGATTGGTTTACTTCAATTTGATAACTTGACGGGTCAGTCAAGCGGAAAGGAGGCAGAACTCAAATCGTACAAGGACCATTGCAGGCTCTCCCTCTCTCGCCCGCCCGCGCGCCGTTCGAAAGCAAATCTCGGAATAACCCATACGGAGAGCCTGTTTGCAGGCTAAGCATTGTCCCGCTTTTTAAATAACTAAAACCTTGAAATCGTTTATAGCAGCTATGCCGTTGCAGTAAAAAGCTAAATAAGATTAAAACCTAAATGTAATGGCTCAATTTTAAAATCACTAAGTACCGTTAAATCCCTCGATTATTGATGTTTTGGGCAGAACTGAGTCAGCCTGACATGGCTTTTTTGAGTATCATACGTAGAGCGGATGATAAGCATTTTCTTTTTCAAACCACCTTGTCGCTACCACATTTGCACTGCTCCACGTTTTTCTCTTATAGAGACAATTTGCTAACAGATTAGGCCGAAACCACTGCCCAAGAATACGAAACGTCAACTTCTGGTTGACGTACGTCGATGTAGAGATGCGGAATAAGGACTATCAATGCTGCATAATTTCAACCAAATCACTTAACCAAACGGTAACAAACAAGCTTTCATTTAATTGTTCACAACTGAATGGTTACAAAGGCATCGTTTTTTTTTTACGGTTTTTTTCCCTTTGGTAATATTCAAGTATTTCACTTTTTCCTTTCTTGCTTGGTATGACAAACCAAACTATTTAGGGCGCGACCTCCTGTGAAAAATGTTTGAAATAATCGCCTCCCTTGAATAATCGCCTTTCCTCGAATAATCGTCCCCTTTTGGTGCGACAATAGAAATAATCGCCCGGCTATTATTCGAGGAAATACGGTGAGTAAATTTGATCAACTTAAAAATCCTCCTTATAACACAACACAACATGAAGTGCTCTTCAGAAACATGATTGGAGCAACCAAAAAGGTCGAGAGACCAAAAAGAGAACGGCAAATATGTACAAATGCCACGAACCGTAGGAGTCGTGTATGCCTGTCAGCCCCATTTTCCTGATAAATTAGAGATTTTCCGGATCCTGTGGGCAAATTGACGAACATATCGTCCTTCTCGACGACAGTTCCCCGAATAGCAAGCTTCTGGTAATCATTTAGGTCAGCAATTTTAAACTTGGAAGACGCTAAATGGAAAGGATCTTCATGTCGCCATTGTCGAGGTTGATTTCTGATTTTAAGTGGTGATCTGACTTTCCCTTACCTTTCCCACCACGCGATGGAGAGGAAAAAAGGTGATCTCTGATTGGACAAGTCTCAAAGAGCGAATTTGCAGCGAAACGTTCTTGAAAATGAAACGGAAACGCGCGATTGGCTAATTTGTCAGAGAAATAGTATGTGAGCAGCCGTTTCTTTGGAGGCAGTGTTACGTGACATCACAAAAAACAGCTGCAAAGGAGACTACAAGCTGATAGGTCATTTCATTTTGTTGAACTAATCACGAATGAAATACGAAACCCTAATTGTTGTAACAAATAGGCAACGGATAGGACAAGAATTGAAGCTGAAGGGCAATTTTGGAAAAAGTGAATACAACGATGAATGGACCACTGTCATCGAGCTGCGACTGGAATCCTAAAGCAGAAAAATTCGGGAAAACGTTTGCCTACTGCCTGATTTTTATTGTTTCGCTGGCTGGGAACACGATCGTCGGGATAATTGTCTACAAGACGAAAACCATGAGAAAACCCATCAACTTTTTAATCGTAAATATGGCCATGTCCGATCTCCTTTTCCCCATTTTTTTGTTTCCTCTCACGATACAATTGTTCTATATAGACTCCTGGCTGATCGGTGGTCCTCTTGGCCAAGCCTTGTGTAAGCTGACTTAATTCTTAACAGATGTATCCACTGCTGTGTCTATTCAGAGCTTGCTTTTGATAGCAGTGGGTCGATTTGGAGCTGTGATGTTTCCCCTCCGTCCTGCACTCATCAGTTCAAAGCTGTGCCTGTTCCTCATTCTCGCCACTTGGATCGTCGCGATGGCTCTTCATTCCCCATATCTTGTCGTCTTCAAACTTGCTGAATATCAGGGACGACTGGTTTGCGACTCGCATTGGAAAGAAGTCTTTGGAAAGAACGCTTATGAGAATTTTTTCTTGTTTGCTTTTGTGACATTCATTCTTATGCCTTTTGTTTTGATAGCAATACTTTACATTATGATCTTTTTAAAGCTCAAGTCACAAAGGAGTCCAGGCGAGCAATCGGTCAACGCTGGAGAACAACGCCAGCAAAGAGAACGAAATGTGTTAAAGATGGCCATTGCTATTGTGTTAGGGTTTGCAGTTTGCTGGCTGCCTTTCGCTATCGGCTGGTTTATCAAGTTTTTGAGTGCATGGAAAATACAGTCATGCAGCTTCCGATACTTTTCCACTGTTGCTCGTTATATGGCTCGCGCAAATTGTGCCATAAATCCTTGCATCTGTTTCATTTTCAGTCGAAATTATCGCGAAGGGCTAAAGACTCTCTTAAGTTAAAAGACCTTTAAGCAGCCTGGGAATTGATGACGCTTGGTCAAACTTCAGTCGTTCTTCAGCCGACCTGAAACGTTTAAAAAAACGTCAATTTCAAACTGCTTTGCCATTATATCATTCAATGTACACTACATCTTAAAGAAACTTTGCGGAACGATTTTAACCATTCATTTTAGTTATTCCGTGTAAACTCAATTTGAAGTCAGTTTTTTTGGTTTAATTTTGGTCCCTGTCTTTTAAATGGTGTAAACAATATTTATTTCAATATTTATTTCAACGCTGTTATTTAAAATAACAGTAGTGTTATGGCTGCATTCGCATCTTTCATTCTTTCACCACTGTTAATAAATATAAAAAGTGTGTAAAAGCTGTATATTTGATTCAATGGACGCTTGATAAACTTGATAAAACAGTTGTTTAGATATTCTTCATTTGTAGATATTTGTAGCTATCTAGTCTACAATTTTCTTTATAAGGGGGCAATAAAGTGCGTGAAAATATCAATAAAGTATTAGTGTTTAGTAGTGAAGTCTCTTCTTGAACTTCAATAGAACAAATTTAGAGAGCGCTCAACTCTGAATAGTGAAGTGCGATTTTCATTCCACAGCCATTCTCTGTAAGGCTCACTTTCTCTCCTTCGCCACCGTACTCTTTCTTCGACTCGAAATTATTTTGATAAGCTGCACTGTTACAACAAACTTTATTTATTATACAGCAAGCTGTTAAGTTCAAAAACCCAAGTCTGAATCTAATTCTCAAGACAATCAGCCTTACAAGGCAAATGCAATCAGTTACATGCTACAAGCTAATCCCTTTCCTGGGATGATAATAAACCCGTATATCAGTGAAAACAGCCTGGTTTACCCTCGGATGAATTCATCATATATTTGATTGCCAGCAGTTTCTGAGGCAGTCCTGCTGGATGTTGTTTTTGTATTGTTAGCAGGGCTCTAAGATGCAAATTACGAGTCGGTTTTTTTTGGTCTTTTCAGTTTAAAAGTTCTCTTTCTACTCGGACGTTTTACTTTAGCAGATTCTTCCCGAGTTAGCAACTGATACTATTCCATGTCAAGACAAACATTCTTACGAGTATTTACAAGGCACATGCAATCCTTTATATACTGAGCAGAGTGGGAGACTAACTTGCATGTCTAAGACTTAACCTGCTGGTTTCGCCCTTTGCTGGGCTCATCACACACGTGTATCGGTTCCAATTGTTTTTGGAACAGTGTTGCTAGCTATTGTATTTGTTTTTATAACACTAGGTTCTGAAAACAAATTACAAGTTCCTCTTTGTCTTCTGTGCTGTATTTTAGAATTATTCTTTCTATTTCCCGCCGTATGGATGTTTTACATCGTAGGTTTAATATTCTAATCAGGCCTTTGTTGAATGAGAGCCCTAAACAGGAAACTTCTGTCAATCACTTACAGCAGGTTCAGCGCTCGGATGTTTCCCGTTCAGGCACGAACTTCATACTGCACGCGCTTTTCACTATTTTGACAATTAACAACAATTCAAGCACAGTTAATAAGACCCTCAGAGCAGGCAGTCTTGAAAGACAGCAAGTTTTGATGGACGGTTATCATCTCCAGCTCTTTGCCACAATCTGCGTGTAAAATAACTTATATGACTTCTCAGCTGTCACTTAATTCAACAATACATCAAAACATGCATCTTGTTAGAATATATCCCAGCTCATGCGGAGATTCCTCAAAATCCTGTTTAATTTTTTAACGGTATCAGTTGCTAACTCGGGAAGAATCTGCTAAAGTAAAACGTCCGAGTAGAAAGAGAACTTTTAAACTGAAAAGACCAAAAAAAACCGACTCGTAATTTGCATCTTAGAGCCCTGCTAACAATACAAAAACAACATCCAGCAGGACTGCCTCAGAAACTGCTGGCAATCAAATATATGATGAATTCATCCGAGGGTAAACCAGGCTGTTTTCACTGATATACGGGTTTATTATCATCCCAGGAAAGGGATTAGCTTGTAGCATGTAACTGATTGCATTTGCCTTGTAAGGCTGATTGTCTTGAGAATTAGATTCAGACTTGGGTTTTTGAACTTAACAGCTTGCTGTATAATAAATAAAGTTTGTTGTAACAGTGCAGCTTATCAAAATAATTTCGAGTCGAAGAAAGAGTACGGTGGCGAAGGAGAGAAAGTGAGCCTTACAGAGAATGGCTGTGGAATGAAAATCGCACTTCACTATTCAGAGTTGAGCGCTCTCTAAATTTGTTCTATTGAAGTTCAAGAAGAGACTTCACTACTAAACACTAATACTTTATTGATATTTTCACGCACTTTATTGCCCCCTTATAAAGAAAATTGTAGACTAGATAGCTACAAATATCTACAAATGAAGAATATCTAAACAACTGTTTTATCAAGTTTATCAAGCGTCCATTGAATCAAATATACAGCTTTTACACACTTTTTATATTTATTAACAGTGGTGAAAGAATGAAAGATGCGAATGCAGCCATAACACTACTGTTATTTTAAATAACAGCGTTGAAATAAATATTGAAATAAATATTGTTTACACCATTTAAAAGACAGGGACCAAAATTAAACCAAAAAAACTGACTTCAAATTGAGTTTACACGGAATAACTAAAATGAATGGTTAAAATCGTTCCGCAAAGTTTCTTTAAGATGTAGTGTACATTGAATGATATAATGGCAAAGCAGTTTGAAATTGACGTTTTTTTAAACGTTTCAGGTCGGCTGAAGAACGACTGAAGTTTGACCAAGCGTCATCAATTCCCAGGCTGCTTAAAGGTCTTTTAACTTAAGAGAGTCTTTAGCCCTTCGCGATAATTTCGACTGAAAATGAAACAGATGCAAGGATTTATGGCACAATTTGCGCGAGCCATATAACGAGCAACAGTGGAAAAGTATCGGAAGCTGCATGACTGTATTTTCCATGCACTCAAAAACTTGATAAACCAGCCGATAGCGAAAGGCAGCCAGCAAACTGCAAACCCTAACACAATAGCAATGGCCATCTTTAACACATTTCGTTCTCTTTGCTGGCGTTGTTCTCCAGCGTTGACCGATTGCTCGCCTGGACTCCTTTGTGACTTGAGCTTTAAAAAGATCATAATGTAAAGTATTGCTATCAAAACAAAAGGCATAAGAATGAATGTCACAAAAGCAAACAAGAAAAAATTCTCATAAGCGTTCTTTCCAAAGACTTCTTTCCAATGCGAGTCGCAAACCAGTCGTCCCTGATATTCAGCAAGTTTGAAGACGACAAGATATGGGGAATGAAGAGCCATCGCGACGATCCAAGTGGCGAGAATGAGGAACAGGCACAGCTTTGAACTGATGAGTGCAGGACGGAGGGGAAACATCACAGCTCCAAATCGACCCACTGCTATCAAAAGCAAGCTCTGAATAGACACAGCAGTGGATACATCTGTTAAGAATTAAGTCAGCTTACACAAGGCTTGGCCAAGAGGACCACCGATCAGCCAGGAGTCTATATAGAACAATTGTATCGTGAGAGGAAACAAAAAAATGGGGAAAAGGAGATCGGACATGGCCATATTTACGATTAAAAAGTTGATGGGTTTTCTCATGGTTTTCGTCTTGTAGACAATTATCCCGACGATCGTGTTCCCAGCCAGCGAAACAATAAAAATCAGGCAGTAGGCAAACGTTTTCCCGAATTTTTCTGCTTTAGGATTCCAGTCGCAGCTCGATGACAGTGGTCCATTCATCGTTGTATTCACTTTTTCCAAAATTGCCCTTCAGCTTCAATTCTTGTCCTATCCGTTGCCTATTTGTTACAACAATTAGGGTTTCGTATTTCATTCGTGATTAGTTCAACAAAATGAAATGACCTATCAGCTTGTAGTCTCCTTTGCAGCTGTTTTTTGTGATGTCACGTAACACTGCCTCCAAAGAAACGGCTGCTCACATACTATTTCTCTGACAAATTAGCCAATCGCGCGTTTCCGTTTCATTTTCAAGAACGTTTCGCTGCAAATTCGCTCTTTGAGACTTGTCCAATCAGAGATCACCTTTTTTCCTCTCCATCGCGTGGTGGGAAAGGTAAGGGAAAGTCAGATCACCACTTAAAATCAGAAATCAACCTCGACAATGGCGACATGAAGATCCTTTCCATTTAGCGTCTTCCAAGTTTAAAATTGCTGACCTAAATGATTACCAGAAGCTTGCTATTCGGGGAACTGTCGTCGAGAAGGACGATATGTTCGTCAATTTGCCCACAGGATCCGGAAAATCTCTAATTTATCAGGAAAATGGGGCTGACAGGCATACACGACTCCTACGGTTCGTGGCATTTGTACATATTTGCCGTTCTCTTTTTGGTCTCTCGACCTTTTTGGTTGCTCCAATCATGTTTCTGAAGAGCACTTCATGTTGTGTTGTGTTATAAGGAGGATTTTTAAGTTGATCAAATTTACTCACCGTATTTCCTCGAATAATAGCCGGGCGATTATTTCTATTGTCGCACCAAAAGGGGACGATTATTCGAGGAAAGGCGATTATTCAAGGGAGGCGATTATTTCAAACATTTTTCACAGGAGGTCGCGCCCTAAATAGTTTGGTTTGTCATACCAAGCAAGAAAGGAAAAAGTGAAATACTTGAATATTACCAAAGGGAAAAAAACCGTAAAAAAAAAACGATGCCTTTGTAACCATTCAGTTGTGAACAATTAAATGAAAGCTTGTTTGTTACCGTTTGGTTAAGTGATTTGGTTGAAATTATGCAGCATTGATAGTCCTTATTCCGCATCTCTACATCGACGTACGTCAACCAGAAGTTGACGTTTCGTATTCTTGGGCAGTGGTTTCGGCCTAATCTGTTAGCAAATTGTCTCTATAAGAGAAAAACGTGGAGCAGTGCAAATGTGGTAGCGACAAGGTGGTTTGAAAAAGAAAATGCTTATCATCCGCTCTACGTATGATACTCAAAAAAGCCATGTCAGGCTGACTCAGTTCTGCCCAAAACATCAATAATCGAGGGATTTAACGGTACTTAGTGATTTTAAAATTGAGCCATTACATTTAGGTTTTAATCTTATTTAGCTTTTTACTGCAACGGCATAGCTGCTATAAACGATTTCAAGGTTTTAGTTATTTAAAAAGCGGGACAATGCTTAGCCTGCAAACAGGCTCTCCGTATGGGTTATTCCGAGATTTGCTTTCGAACGGCGCGCGGGCGGGCGAGAGAGGGAGAGCCTGCAATGGTCCTTGTACGATTTGAGTTCTGCCTCCTTTCCGCTTGACTGACCCGTCAAGTTATCAAATTGAAGTAAACCAATCACAACGCAAGCGGAAATGACCTTGTAGGACGGCTGTCAAAAATGAAACTTTTGATACACGACTGCACTTGTTTTTATTATGAACTCGAATCCAGAACTCTGAAGAAAACATTTCGACGAAAAGCTGGAAGAAAACCGATCGATTTATAAAAGTGTTCCCAGTTGAAATTGTGCCATGCTTTGAAGAGATGTCTTTCAGCTCGCGTCATCTACTATTACATAACAACCGAGTTTCATTACGGGAAACGTGACTCAGCGTATGGATGTTATGTATGGGTAAAAACATTTTAGCTCAATTTAGCCCTTCTTTTAGCCCAAATTTTGATATTTGTGTACTAGCAATAACTGACCTCAAAGTTAACACCTCCATATTCTGAAAGGGGAGAGTCACGTTTCGCGTAATGAAACTCGGTCGTTGTGTAATAGTAGATGACGGCGGTAACTTTGTCACGTTTCACAAAGCTGATCGTTCGCATTGTAAAAAATGTAACTCCTCTGACAACGAAAGCTTGAGCCACCTATGTTCCAATGCGATATGATCTTCCCAATTTGTTTACTTTTAGCGCTTCCATCTTGCTGAAGTCGCATGACACAAAGCTTCGTTTAAAAAATAAACAGGCGCGAAAAACCATTCACGCTTCACGGTTGAATGCAGATGGTAGTATTTGACATGTGTCAATTCGAATTAGCCAATCAGCAATTTACGTTCAGAATCTGAAAGTAAACAAATTGGGAAGATCATATCGCATTGGAACATAGGTGGCTCAAGCTTTCGTTGTCAGAGGAGTTACATTTTTTACAATGCGAACGATCAGCTTTGTGAAACGTGACAAAGTTACCGCCGTCATCTACTATTACACAACGACCGAGTTTCATTACGCGAAACGTGACTCTCCCCTTTCAGAATATGGAGGTGTTAACTTTGAGGTCAGTTATTGCTAGTACACAAATATCAAAATTTGGGCTAAAAGAAGGGCTAAATTGAGCTAAAATGTTTTTACCCATACATAACATCCATACGCTGAGTCACGTTTCCCGTAATGAAACTCGGTTGTTATGTAATAGTAGATGACGCGAGCTGAAAGACATCTCTTCAAAGCATGGCACAATTTCAACTGGGAACACTTTTATAAATCGATCGGTTTTCTTCCAGCTTTTCGTCGAAATGTTTTCTTCAGAGTTCTGGATTCGAGTTCATAATAAAAACAAGTGCAGTCGTGTATCAAAAGTTTCATTTTTGACAGCCGTCCTACAAGGTCATTTCCGCTTGCGTTGTGATTGGTTTACTTCAATTTGATAACTTGACGGGTCAGTCAAGCGGAAAGGAGGCAGAACTCAAATCGTACAAGGACCATTGCAGGCTCTCCCTCTCTCGCCCGCCCGCGCGCCGTTCGAAAGCAAATCTCGGAATAACCCATACGGAGAGCCTGTTTGCAGGCTAAGCATTGTCCCGCTTTTTAAATAACTAAAACCTTGAAATCGTTTATAGCAGCTATGCCGTTGCAGTAAAAAGCTAAATAAGATTAAAACCTAAATGTAATGGCTCAATTTTAAAATCACTAAGTACCGTTAAATCCCTCGATTATTGATGTTTTGGGCAGAACTGAGTCAGCCTGACATGGCTTTTTTGAGTATCATACGTAGAGCGGATGATAAGCATTTTCTTTTTCAAACCACCTTGTCGCTACCACATTTGCACTGCTCCACGTTTTTCTCTTATAGAGACAATTTGCTAACAGATTAGGCCGAAACCACTGCCCAAGAATACGAAACGTCAACTTCTGGTTGACGTACGTCGATGTAGAGATGCGGAATAAGGACTATCAATGCTGCATAATTTCAACCAAATCACTTAACCAAACGGTAACAAACAAGCTTTCATTTAATTGTTCACAACTGAATGGTTACAAAGGCATCGTTTTTTTTTTACGGTTTTTTTCCCTTTGGTAATATTCAAGTATTTCACTTTTTCCTTTCTTGCTTGGTATGACAAACCAAACTATTTAGGGCGCGACCTCCTGTGAAAAATGTTTGAAATAATCGCCTCCCTTGAATAATCGCCTTTCCTCGAATAATCGTCCCCTTTTGGTGCGACAATAGAAATAATCGCCCGGCTATTATTCGAGGAAATACGGTGAGTAAATTTGATCAACTTAAAAATCCTCCTTATAACACAACACAACATGAAGTGCTCTTCAGAAACATGATTGGAGCAACCAAAAAGGTCGAGAGACCAAAAAGAGAACGGCAAATATGTACAAATGCCACGAACCGTAGGAGTCGTGTATGCCTGTCAGCCCCATTTTCCTGATAAATTAGAGATTTTCCGGATCCTGTGGGCAAATTGACGAACATATCGTCCTTCTCGACGACAGTTCCCCGAATAGCAAGCTTCTGGTAATCATTTAGGTCAGCAATTTTAAACTTGGAAGACGCTAAATGGAAAGGATCTTCATGTCGCCATTGTCGAGGTTGATTTCTGATTTTAAGTGGTGATCTGACTTTCCCTTACCTTTCCCACCACGCGATGGAGAGGAAAAAAGGTGATCTCTGATTGGACAAGTCTCAAAGAGCGAATTTGCAGCGAAACGTTCTTGAAAATGAAACGGAAACGCGCGATTGGCTAATTTGTCAGAGAAATAGTATGTGAGCAGCCGTTTCTTTGGAGGCAGTGTTACGTGACATCACAAAAAACAGCTGCAAAGGAGACTACAAGCTGATAGGTCATTTCATTTTGTTGAACTAATCACGAATGAAATACGAAACCCTAATTGTTGTAACAAATAGGCAACGGATAGGACAAGAATTGAAGCTGAAGGGCAATTTTGGAAAAAGTGAATACAACGATGAATGGACCACTGTCATCGAGCTGCGACTGGAATCCTAAAGCAGAAAAATTCGGGAAAACGTTTGCCTACTGCCTGATTTTTATTGTTTCGCTGGCTGGGAACACGATCGTCGGGATAATTGTCTACAAGACGAAAACCATGAGAAAACCCATCAACTTTTTAATCGTAAATATGGCCATGTCCGATCTCCTTTTCCCCATTTTTTTGTTTCCTCTCACGATACAATTGTTCTATATAGACTCCTGGCTGATCGGTGGTCCTCTTGGCCAAGCCTTGTGTAAGCTGACTTAATTCTTAACAGATGTATCCACTGCTGTGTCTATTCAGAGCTTGCTTTTGATAGCAGTGGGTCGATTTGGAGCTGTGATGTTTCCCCTCCGTCCTGCACTCATCAGTTCAAAGCTGTGCCTGTTCCTCATTCTCGCCACTTGGATCGTCGCGATGGCTCTTCATTCCCCATATCTTGTCGTCTTCAAACTTGCTGAATATCAGGGACGACTGGTTTGCGACTCGCATTGGAAAGAAGTCTTTGGAAAGAACGCTTATGAGAATTTTTTCTTGTTTGCTTTTGTGACATTCATTCTTATGCCTTTTGTTTTGATAGCAATACTTTACATTATGATCTTTTTAAAGCTCAAGTCACAAAGGAGTCCAGGCGAGCAATCGGTCAACGCTGGAGAACAACGCCAGCAAAGAGAACGAAATGTGTTAAAGATGGCCATTGCTATTGTGTTAGGGTTTGCAGTTTGCTGGCTGCCTTTCGCTATCGGCTGGTTTATCAAGTTTTTGAGTGCATGGAAAATACAGTCATGCAGCTTCCGATACTTTTCCACTGTTGCTCGTTATATGGCTCGCGCAAATTGTGCCATAAATCCTTGCATCTGTTTCATTTTCAGTCGAAATTATCGCGAAGGGCTAAAGACTCTCTTAAGTTAAAAGACCTTTAAGCAGCCTGGGAATTGATGACGCTTGGTCAAACTTCAGTCGTTCTTCAGCCGACCTGAAACGTTTAAAAAAACGTCAATTTCAAACTGCTTTGCCATTATATCATTCAATGTACACTACATCTTAAAGAAACTTTGCGGAACGATTTTAACCATTCATTTTAGTTATTCCGTGTAAACTCAATTTGAAGTCAGTTTTTTTGGTTTAATTTTGGTCCCTGTCTTTTAAATGGTGTAAACAATATTTATTTCAATATTTATTTCAACGCTGTTATTTAAAATAACAGTAGTGTTATGGCTGCATTCGCATCTTTCATTCTTTCACCACTGTTAATAAATATAAAAAGTGTGTAAAAGCTGTATATTTGATTCAATGGACGCTTGATAAACTTGATAAAACAGTTGTTTAGATATTCTTCATTTGTAGATATTTGTAGCTATCTAGTCTACAATTTTCTTTATAAGGGGGCAATAAAGTGCGTGAAAATATCAATAAAGTATTAGTGTTTAGTAGTGAAGTCTCTTCTTGAACTTCAATAGAACAAATTTAGAGAGCGCTCAACTCTGAATAGTGAAGTGCGATTTTCATTCCACAGCCATTCTCTGTAAGGCTCACTTTCTCTCCTTCGCCACCGTACTCTTTCTTCGACTCGAAATTATTTTGATAAGCTGCACTGTTACAACAAACTTTATTTATTATACAGCAAGCTGTTAAGTTCAAAAACCCAAGTCTGAATCTAATTCTCAAGACAATCAGCCTTACAAGGCAAATGCAATCAGTTACATGCTACAAGCTAATCCCTTTCCTGGGATGATAATAAACCCGTATATCAGTGAAAACAGCCTGGTTTACCCTCGGATGAATTCATCATATATTTGATTGCCAGCAGTTTCTGAGGCAGTCCTGCTGGATGTTGTTTTTGTATTGTTAGCAGGGCTCTAAGATGCAAATTACGAGTCGGTTTTTTTTGGTCTTTTCAGTTTAAAAGTTCTCTTTCTACTCGGACGTTTTACTTTAGCAGA
>JAHPZR010016803.1:17500-28143 GCA_019787425.1 Platygyra sinensis | reverse complement strand
GGCACCAAGTTAAACTACAAATTAATCAGTAAATCAGGCTTAAACGAGTCAGAGAGCTTATTTCTCTTTCTTGCTATTTTTGAGTTATTTTTTTGTGAAAAAAATTCTTCTTAGTCGGCGCATCGGGTATGTTATGGACGGGTCAGTGTGAAGGTGCAATAAGAGGCTTAAACAGTTCGTGTCTAGTCGTTGTTGTCAGTTGTTGTGCTACAGATTGATCAGTTGATTGCTTGGCTATAGTCATCAATGAATCAGCAAGGACAACCTCGTTCCCAGGGTCTCTCATCTTACCGCCTGGGGCGAGCGAGGAGAGAACGAGGTTGCAACAAGGACTGCTTGAAGATAAGAAAAGGTGAGGGTAGATGTTCAGGTGATTATTAACCATGACGTCATCATAGAGATGAACGATGATGCAATAATATAGTTTGTGTTGATCAAATGATATGGTGTCTACCGTAATAATTGAATCATCGAGGGGTCTCTGGAATGTGCATTGCGTTGTGACTGTAGTGCTGGGAAAACAGCTAATATTTAAAAGCGCGGTTATAAGATATACGATCTTTCTTGTCGTCTCTAACCCATACCTTACTTACAACAGTTTTGACCTACATGTACTATATTTCTGTTATTCCACCCACAAAAATAATATAGGTATTAAATCATCATCTGTCAATACTCCATGTTTCATTATGGAAGCACACAATACACATACATAGCTTGCCCCTCTACCAAAAAAAAAAAAATTCACAGCCCTTTTTTGCGCAACAACTCAAAAACCTACAGAAAAACAGTCACCCATTCTCTCCCCCCCCCCCTTCCACCAGCCCATTTATTCCAACAAAAAACTCCTACACGCTTAGCGTGCCTATATTTTATCCATACCCTCTTGCGACAACTTAAGATGACAACTTATCTTAGCGATGCAAGATCGTATGTACATCAGATTCTCAGTTTCTTTCTTGCTGTACATTGTAGCCAAAAAGCTTGTCAAAATAACTAAATTATCACTGTAAAGAGTCGATTAAATGCTCCCATTTTCATAACCTTTTAATTAAAAAATAACTCTTGCACGCCTTGCGTGCCTATGTTTTAATTGGTCAACAGACCAAACAATAAGTTGCTTTCCATTGCAGTTTCCTTTCTTTCTCTCTCTTTTTTTTATTTCCTTCCTACAGAAGTAGCTACATGTAGTCCTCGACTACCTATTT
Source organism: Platygyra sinensis (assembly GCA_019787425.1). NCBI lineage: Eukaryota > Metazoa > Cnidaria > Anthozoa > Scleractinia > Merulinidae > Platygyra > Platygyra sinensis. The sequence goes on along the minus strand of JAHPZR010016803.1, from coordinate 26,935 downwards.
TTTAATTTTTTTAGGAATTTTTTTTGTAGGCACCCCGAAAACCACAAAAACCGGAAATTGAAACCCCAAAAATTGGGGGTTACGTTATGCTTGCTCAAACTTCGCACATTCAATGAAACAACCTAATTCTTTCAGAATTACTGCATAATTCCTTCTTCTTTCCACACAACTAAAAACTATCTGCTTATCTTAAACGCAAGCCATGTTATGACGTCTTAACGTGATCCTCTTAAAGACGTCTTTGCCATCTTTGCTGATATAGCCTCCAAACAAACAGATTTTTTTCAAAAGTGGGACTTCTTCATGAATGATGACTGTTGTCAGCGTAATGTACTAGGCCTAAGCTACAAATATCTGTATTAAAAGTTGTGGGCACTCATAATTTTGATACGCAAAAAATTCGACAAAGTAGCGGAAATTTCAACAATTTGTGTGGAAATGACGAATCTCATCCATTGACTAAAATGCGGTTTTGAGTTTCTCAGCGAACTTTTTGACATTACCTGATTAGATTTATTGAGTTTTAACGCTTGGAGAACTCGATGAGACTTATTTTACGCCAAAATATCGAGAAATCTCTCGAGCCTCACGTTTCTTTTGACTGACCACTACCGATCGTCATTACGACCGTTCCGTCACGTATCACGCATTCTTGGTTGAAGAAGGCGTTGATTTAAAATGTCTTATCCTCATAGAAATGAGCAGCCTTTTATGATTATTTCATACTTTTTCAACACCTTTTCCTTTCATTTTCTTGTTTCTTTTTATAAGATTTCTGTAATATTAATTTTAGTTGAGTCATCGCCGAAGCCGGTAGTGTAAACAGTTGGGGTCAATGTCAACAACAATCGTTCGCTAACTCACACTTGACCGTTCGGGAGACTCTTTTCCGCTAATAATTAAAGTTGCTAATAAATCAGGAGAGCTTATAGAGAGATTTTTACCCTAACTGATATCCGAAATGGACCTTTATACGGAAACCATGCCTTTCCGATGCTTCTAATTAAACAACAAATTTGCCTAAGACACCGCTTGATTTGATGCCGAGTAAATCGAGTAACATGATACTGTGTGCGAAGTCTCACCAAGACAAGTATTCGAATCAGACTCATAAAAGTATGGCATCCCAGTCTTGCCAATTTTTAAAAAATTATAGGGCATACTAGATTAAGACAGAGTTTCCTCTTCATAATCATTGCCAGAAATATTGGACAAGATGGCGGCCGCGCTTGCGCATGACGTCCATAATGGCGTCCAAATAATATAAGAAACTGTATGGAAATTTGCAAAATTTCTAAAATATAACAATCAGGAGCTCATGGTCCCGTCTGCTCTAGTTCGAGACATATTCAGTATTGATTCTGCTATTCATCAAACCTCACAGTGACTCAATAAATAAAAACCACTTACTTCCTGAGCCAGTTCTTTTTTTCACTGTTCATTGACCTAAATCGCCATACATTTCTTTAAAATCCGTCGTTCTCGGTCCCAAACACTCGCCGATTACAGGAAAGTGCATCAATGAAGTCAACTGCTCTAGTTCGAATTGACTGCTACTGAGTTCGAAGCGTCCAAAAATCCTGTAAAATTGCCATTTCCTCTCATCAGAAAACTTCCCAACGCGCCAGAATATCCCTTATTTTCCATGCTGCACGAGTGACGGGACGCCATTTGGAAAACTATGACTGAAATGGTTAAACACGAGCAATGCTGATCTTTGAATCGTCGGCCATCTTTGTTTATGATCTTGCTGGGAAATAAATAGTTCTCAGGTCCTTTTCGGAATAAAAATATGGCAGGCGTTCAATGCAAACTTAGAAGTCTTGGCGCGAAAAGCAAATCAAAATTCTTATCGCCGCCATATTGGTCTATTGTTCTGGAGTATAATACGATATACCGCTGATAATTGTTAGCGGGCTCGAAATGTCCTTGATTTCTGGCGATGATATTCTTAGAGAAACCAATTTTGACACCTGAATAACCCGGACACGCAGTTTTGGGCAATTCGCAAACGATTTCCCTGGAAGCTAGCAGAGCATTGCACAGCTAAATCCACTACTTTTAATAATTTTTAAGTATTTTTAAACTTTCACACGGTCGTTTTGCTTTCCTGTCAAAGTTTTACAAGGGGAAATATAACTAAGTATCAGGCACATCCACGTGCTATTGTCTAAAATGGGGCTCGCGGCATTGCCTTTTTGGTTTGATGTTTAGGAAAATATCAATTTTTTTGCTTCACTACTCTGGTAATAAAACTCATTCTTAACATGCAGTGATTCAAGGTTTAAGCTAGGGTTGTGCGAGTGACCTTCCAGTAGCAAATGTGGGGCCACAAGACCCACACCACTAGGGGTACTGGGGGTTTCATGCCCCCGAAAACATTTCGCAAAATTGAAGCAATTTTTGGTACGTTTCCCACGATTTTCAGCCGAAACATTTAAAAAATGTATCGTTTGGACTTGAACAATGATAATGCGCGCGCTCTGATTGGTCAAAAACCCATGTTTTATCAGAGTATAAAACATAGAAAAGGCGTGTTATATTGTTTTGCGCGCGTAATATCTATATTTTAAAGCAAATAAAGAAGCCAAAGCCGTGTATTACACTGTGATAAAACACTCCGGTCATTTGAGAACACTCGAGAAATGTAGAAAACACTCGCCTGCGGCTCATTTTTAGCAGATATAAATAATCAAAAGTCGAATTTTGTTTAAAAAAAACCACCTTTCACCCTATAATATTTTGCTGCGAAAAGAGGGACGGTCATTCCAAACGTGAGAGGATGAAAATAATTGCCCTGCATCAAAAACGCGCGTTTGCTGGATGATATTACTAAAAACCGCTACCAATTCTTCAAATGACGGCTATTTTCCGCTTATCCTCACGTGACATGTCACGTGACCTGCCAGAAGTACCAATTCTACTTTGAAATTTTCAGGACGTTAAAATCTAACTGTGTGCTAAATTTGGTTCCATTGGCATTTATACCTTTTGAAATATAATCAATAGGTTATTTTCACCAGTGAAAGCCTTTGACCCAGGCCTTAAAGTACTTGAGTTAGGTGGGTACAGTTTGTAAGCGCGACAATGTAATTCATCACTCTGCTGGAATTTTTTTTCCCTTCGTCTTTGCGCATTTTTTTCAGTCATCCTCCCTGGCATGAATATTTTTCTCCCCACACTCCCCCCTCATCACATTTCTAATGGTCCGTCCCTTTCGAAAACTATTATTGCGAGATTTTACCTGAAGGCTCTTTTGACGTCGCTCAGCGTGGCCTTTGTGCCAATATCTCGTTCACGTTTCAAGCAACGCCAAATTCCTCCACTCAGAACATTTACCAATGTTTTGCGGGTTTTTGTAAATTTTTGGGTGATTTTTGGGCATTTTGTGAAAGATATATTTTTTCTTGAAAGATAGATTAAATTGAGGAAAATATGAAATGTTGAAGATTTGATGGATTTTGAAAATTGAAATTTAAAGTGAAGAATTAATAGACGGACACCAAACAGTCCCCTACCAACCTGGCGCTCTTTTTTGAGGGGGTCAACTGTCTGGTAGTGTTCCCAACCCATTTTAATCTTATCAATTCCCTTTTAAAACTACTTCAAATTTCACTCCTAATCAGGTAGAATCCCCCCTTAACTCAATTTGATTTGCCGGGGGGGATTGCAGTCGTGCCAACAGTCAGGTTATGAAGCAATTTCATGTAAAGTTAGCTACGATTTTGCAATTTTAGCACCATCATCTTATCGTGCAGATAAACATTGTAATTCGGCATGTAAGCGCAGGTGAACATACTTCCGGGAACTTTCTCAGTTGTGGTTTTCACTTTTTTCCCTAAATACCTCAATAGGCTCAACTAATTTATTAGTAATTGAAATTCATGAAAAGAAACTCACTAAAGAAATGTCAAATGTGAGTAGTGAAAAAATGATGTTGACATTGACCGCAAGTGTTTACACTACCGGCCTTAGCTATATCACAACCAAAATTAGAGCATGCTTATAAGAACCAAGATACATGTAATGAAAAGACAAGGTGTTGAAAACGTATAATATAATCTAACAAGGCTGCCCATTTCTCTGGGAATATGAGATTTTAAATCAACCCCTGCTTCAACTAAGAATGCGTGATGCGTGACGGAACGGCCGGATCAGTAGTGGTCAGTACCGCAGCAGAATTCAAAGCAAGGCTTGGGAGATTTCCCGTAAAATAAGTCTCATGGAGTTCTCCAAGCGTTAAAACTCAATAAATATAATCAGGAGATGTCAAAAAGTTCGCAGAGAAACTCAAAACTGCATTTTAGTCAACGGATGAGATTCGTCATTTCCACACAAATTGTTGAAATTTCCGCTACTTTGTCGAATTTTTGGCGTATCAAAATTATGAGTGCCCACAACTTTTAATACAGATAATTGTAGCTTAGGCTTAGTGCATTACGCTGATAACAGTCATCATTCATGAAGAAGTCCCACTTTTGAAAAAAATCTGTTTGTTTGGAGGCTATATCAGCAAAGATGGCAAAGACGTCTTTAAGAGGATCACGTTAAGACGTCATAACATGGCTTGCGTTTAAGATAAGCAGATAGTTTTTAGTTTTGTGGAAAGAAGAAAGAATTATGCAGTAATTCTGAAGAATTAGGTTGTTTCATTGAATGTGCGAAGTTTGAGCAAGCATAACGTAACCCCCAATTTTTGGGGTTTCAATTTCCGGTTTTTGTGGTTTTTGGGGTGCCTACAAAAAAAATTCCTCAAAAAATTTTAAAAAGCGAATCTATCGAAATAAAGGTCATTTTCGTTCATTGCATATGTTGTTTGACTTGTGTATAAAAAGTGGAGGCGATCCATTTTCCACGAAAATTTGAGTGGTCGGTTCTTACACGGACACGCTCTTAAGTTTGCAAAACATATTTCAAGATCAAGAACTTACTTAGGGCCAAAGATGCCATTTCTAAATTATCACGATCCCGTGTTGTTTAAAATTTTTCTTGCGCAGGCTGTAGCGCCTGTTATGTCGGCGAGACAAACCGACCTCTCTTGCTACACGTATTCGTGGACATTTAACATCTGATTAGAACTCGCACATCTTTGAGAACATTTATGGGTCAGAAACAATCAGAGAATTGCTTTTAAATCCTTGACACCGCCTCCACGTCTTTTCAACTAAAAATCAAGGAGGCCTTCAATACACATCGCATGGGAAAACTCCTCATTAATTCACGTTGCTATTTAGTATTCATATATTCTATTTAGCTCTCTTTTGTATCGCACCGACTAATGGTTCATTTGTATTCGCAACTGATGGGTGTTGATCATCCGAAACATGTTTTGCAAACTAAAAACTCTGCGTCTCTACCTCAAAGTTATTTCATAGTGTCTGCCACTAGTTCGCAAAACCTTAATTATTTTACTACCCTTGTTTTTTATTCTAACTTTCTCTGCTTGCCTGAATTTATTTGCTTTATGATTTTTTTTTTAATTTTAACTCTAACATAGCTCATTCAATGAGAACTTTGGTCACTCACAGTTTAATCAGCAATTTCTTGCTTCTCTTATGGAAATCTTTCGTTGACGCCAACCCTGTAAACCCTTGTCATTTTAAGTAAAATCGCATTCTTCTTTCAATTTAACAGCCCTAAGTATTCAAAAGACCGCAAATTTTATTGATAATACACATCTTGCACCTGGTTAGAATTAGCCTTCGCAGATGGTGGGGTTTTGCGCGCATGTGCTTTGTTTTGTCGGCGGAAGCTGAAAAGAAATAGAACCTCTAAAGTTCGAGGAAACACCCTTTAAAAAAATGCTTTCCGCAAAAACGTCAAGTCAGGGGATGAAATAACTGACACACCACAATTCTCTCTGTATAATTTTATCAAAAGGCAGAATAAAGTTTAACCTCTACAGATGGAATATTATTTTTAAATAATGTTTGAAATAAAGTTTGAAATCAGCTCCGGCGCTTCGTAAACGTTTTCAAATTTACCTATGGAAACTGATACCGTTAAAAATTAAACAGGATTTCGAGGAATTCTCCGATTTTGACTCAGAGTATGGATATAATCTAACAAGATGCATGTTCGATGCATTGTTGAATTTAGTGACAGCTGAGAAGCCCCGAGTTATTTAGCGGGCAGCTTGTGGTAAAGAGGTAGAGAGGACAACCGTCCATCAATTAAAACTTGCTGTTTTTCAAGACTGCTTGCTCTGAGGGTCTGTGAGTTTGACAATTGCTATATTGTTAACATAGTGAATATCGCATGCAGTACGAAGTTCGTGCCTGAACGGGAAACATCCGAGCTCCGAATCTGCAAGCCTAAGGTAAATGCTTTAAGGTATTCTATTCTAAACCATCATGGTTTATTAAGCAGCTCAAGAACACCTGAACGATTTGCACTGATCTTGTGTTCTAAAATATCCCAATGTGATAACATCCCACACAGTGAACAAACATTAAGTTAATTAGGCGTCAGTTAACAAATATTTTTTCACTTTGTCAGAAGCCTAAGCCAACAAAAACCTCACAACATCTGATAAAACCATAACACATCAGAGAAAAGTTCCCTAAAACTTAGCATTGCAGAGTGCACTGATTATTTCATTTGAGTTACCAATAAAGCAACAGCAACCTGAAGCATTTACGCATTTCAGAGACAACCTTACTTTTACTATCATTTGCAAACTGGTAGTAAAATATAATTGCTACCATTTCATGTGGTAGATGTCTGGAAAGGTGTATTGTATTCGGTTCGGTTGTCTAACTGGTAGTAAAATATGATTGCTACTATTTCACGTGATAGGTCGATGTCTGAGAAGGTGTGTTGTATTCGGTTGTCCGTCTGCAAAAATTTAACGGTGCTACTCTTCAGTTTACAATACTGAACCCCGAATTGAACCAAAAGCTTGATTTTCTGGTCAGTTTTTCAGTTGATATTTGCACAATTTATCAGCTACAACTGCGAAAAATTGTACTGCAAATAAACATCAAGTGAGTCAAACAATTAAATATATGGCGAGCTTGCACACCTAAACTGTGTCAGTTGAGATTATTTTCTCTCAATGCGGTTATCTTCTCTCAGTGAACTGTTCGAAGTAATAATTTCTGAAACCATTTCACGGAAAGGAAGCCGGATCTAATCAGTATAGCTCTCCTTGCTTTGAAATATTTGCTAAAACATGAATTTTTTTGCACAAACGTTGTTTTCTTTCGCAATCGAAGCTCTACAAGGTAGATATTCAATTTGTGCATGTGTTACGTACTGAATCAGAGTTACAAGAGGGTTTACTGTTATACTGCAGATAAACTAATTGGCACAGTTGTTCAAAGTTGTGAAACCGAAAATTTGACATGAAATAAATTTGTCTCCTCGCAAACATACACATGCTTAACAAAATGTCGATCAAACGATGAACTTTTGAATATTTTTTGGTAGCGCTAAGCTTGGGCTCGTTCATATTTAAAATGTGCTTGCGGTTTTATTTTTCTTGTAATTCTGATTCATGATTTTTTGACTTCTCAGGGCCCTTTAAGTATGATTGTTTTTTTACTTTGGGCGCCCTTACTGAATTACGCTCGGACATATTTCCCCGCTCGCTTTTTCTGCTTTTCGCTTGAAGATTGATGAAGAGCGACCGCTCCTCATCTCGTTTATTATTATGATTCTCTGATAAAGTGGCCTTAACCCAAATTTACATTGTTTAGTATTCAGTTCTCCTATCGTTTGGATATTATTCAAACTTAAGTGTGATCAACTTTATAGTTACCATAATAAAGAAACTACTCGCCCATCTTTATTTGGAAACAGCTTGTTCAAGTGAATGTCAAATAAAGTTAAAACGAAGACTCGAAGGACGGCCATTATTTTATACTATTGCATTCCTGGTTTCAGTTCGAATTCTCTTTTATTTCCGTAAGCAGTCGTTAAAGCTTCTAACTACAAGACTGTGAGCAGCGGGTCAGACTGAACCACCGACCCAGTGTCTGTTTATATAACAATTATTCCATGAGCCCGCGTTGGATATGAAGTGATAAAATAACCAACTCGCGCTACGCGCTCGTTGGTTATAATCACTTCATATCCAACAAGGGCGAATGGAATAATTGTGTTAGTCATGGCCAGAAATCGCGGTCATCGCAACGGCGCACGCGCGGGGTTTCTTACAAATATGGCCGCCAAACGCTCAAAGGAAATGTATGGCAAAAATAAAACAAAATAAAATAGAGCAAGTTCTGGCTTACCGGGAACAAGTGCCGCGATCCGGTTGAGTTCTTGAAAGTTTCCTCTGCTATTCAGATTAGTTGCTTTTCATCAACAAATGTTACTGGCCCTGCATTGCATCGATGTTTGTTTTCGAAGATTGGCTCATACGATGCTCTATATTACGGAGGCTTGAATGCATCCCAAACAGATTTTGATCCGCCACAGCAGATTACATAAGCGGGGTATCCCAAGTGCCGCGATCGCTTGAGGAAAAGCACCGTATGGTGTCATTTAATTGTTAACAATGACAATGTTTTGTTTGTCAAAAGTGTTTTCGCGTCTATTTAGGCTGAGTCAGATGTTTTTGTAAGTGCTTAATGAACCGCAGGAGAAAGAAGGGTTTTTTGCGTTTTGACGCGTCCAAACTTTTCTTTAAAATAGGACTGTCAATTAAAACTGTTAGACCAGAAACAAGTAATACTGAGCCATGTCTAATAGCATTAAATTGATATTTAGCTTATATTTAGCGCTCTGGGATGGGCTTGGCACTTTTACAACTTTATAGTCATATTCAGATTCTATTGAATAATCATTCTATTTTCACTGAGAGGGTCTGTCACGAGGCTAATTAGCGGTTGTTAAAAAAGATGGTCAGTCAGATGGGGCCTTGAATATGTTAATTACGTTCTCGAATTTAGGGAAGCCGTTGAAAAAGTGTACACAGTGCAGTTTAAAGACACTCTACTTATGTTTTACTGAGGGCGGGATGAATGTTTGGATTGATCTCTTCATTGGCTGGAAAGAAATTAACGAATAGGAAAGGTCATCATCTCAGCAGCTCACAGTTCGAGCTGCACACCCATTCCTGTGCACGAGTCATGAAAATAAATAGGAAGAACAGGAAAGGTTCGTCAGTTAGGCAGATTGCTTCTGACTATTATTATAGCCTACAGCCGGGGGGGGGGGGGGGAGGGACTTTACAAAGTTCAATACGTGGAGGCTCCGCCTTGAGGTCCAATCCCTTACTTTTTAATATACCCAATAAAATGTCATCCCGATGCCTTAGCAGAGCCTGCTAATTGTGTAGTTCAGTTAAAGGCATTTTGCCAGATCTCCAATATCAGCCAGTAATAGGCGCTTTGCATGCAGGATCCGGTCACATGGTATGGAAAAAATTACACTGGGGCGCAAATAACGCAGTGGGACTTCCAAAACAAAGGAACTCTTACCAGTCCA
>JAHPZR010016803.1:5000-15000 GCA_019787425.1 Platygyra sinensis | reverse complement strand
GTTCAGGCTGGAACCTCTTTACATTCTATGGCTTCTGTGTTCTATGTGTATGTGTTCTGTTCTTCTCTGTTCTTAAGGCGGCTAGGTAACATTAAAGGTGTTTTATGCCTTTCCTTCTGGCTTTTTCTTTCGAGTAATTTTTCTCTTTCACTCAGTAATATCCCAGTTTGAGTTTTATGTTGCATTTAGAGTTTTATCGGATGAGCAGACAGTTGGAAATAATTTATGTATGTTTGTATTTTATTATCTGGAGATAAACTAGTAAGGGATAACCTCTTTTATCTCCTTTTCACTTTTCGTATAGATTTGTGAATAAACAGTTATTGTTATTATCATTATTATTATTATTATTATTATTATTATTATTATTATTATAATTATTATTATTGTTATCGATAGGGAAAGTGACGTTACTGTAGGAGACGAAAATAAATAAATTTTTAAAAATTATTATTATTATTACTATTATTATTATTATTATTATTATTATTATATTATTATTATTATTATTATTATTATTATTATTATTATTATTATTATTATTATTATTATTATTATTATTATCATTAGCAGGGATATATTTTAACTCGATGCATGTTTGATGCATTATCAGTTCAATTTAGCGACTGGTGAGAGGTCCCAAGTTATTTTACATGCACCTTGTAGCAAAGAGTCGGAGATGATAACCGTCTATGAAACCTTGGTGCTCTGAGGATCGACTGTGTGATTAATAATTGCTGTTATTGTTAGCATAGTGAAAATCGCATGAAGGAAGACGTTTGTGCGTGAAGAGAAAACCTCCGAGCTCTGAACGCGTGCAAATGATTGATAGAAGTGTCCTGGCAGTCTTCTCACTAATTCATCAAAGGCCTGAGTAGAACATGACATGGAATAATAATAAACTGCCATTTAAAACATCCATATGGCGGGAAATAGAAAGAATGATTCTAAAATAAAATCAGACAAAGACAAAATAGCATCAGTTTCCAACTCTTTAAAATTTACTTAAGTAAAACCTCTGAGTAGAAAGAGAAACTTTAAAACGATACGACAAAAAGGGACTCGTAATTTGCATCTTAGAGCTCTGCCAACAAAAGAAAAACCGGCAATCACCAGCAGGACAGCTTCAGAAACACAAATACAGGATGTGTTCATCCGAGGGCAAACCCAGGATGTTTTTCCAAATGTACAGGTTTATCATCTCAGGAAAGGGTCTAGTCTGTAGTATGTAACTGATTGCATTTGCCTTGTACAGCTGATTGTATTGAGAATTTGATTCAGACTTGACTGTTGAACATGACAGCTTGCTTTAAAATAAATAAAGTTTGTTGTACCAATGCATGCGCAGCATATCAAAATAATGTGGAGTCGAAGAAAGAGAACAGTGGCGATAAAAAGGGAGAGAAAGTGAGACTGACATAGAATGACTATGGAAAGAAAATCAGACTTCACTATTCAAGACTTTATTGATATTTTCACGCGCTTTATTGCTCTCTAATAAAGAAAATTGTAGACTGTCGATGGCTGCAAATATCTACAAATGAAGACATATATAAACAACTGTTCTATCAAGTTTATCAAGCGTCCATTGAATCAAATACACACTTTTACACACTTTTGATATTAAATAACAGTGTTGAAAAAGATATTGAACTGATAAATATTGTTTAAACCATTTACAAGACAGCGAACTAATAAAGCGAAAAAATACTCTTCAAATTGAGTTTACAGAATAACTAAAATGAATGGTTAAAACCATTCTGTACATTGAACATTGTACATTGAATGAAATACAAAGCAGTTTTAAATTATCGTTTTTTAAACGTTTCAGGTCGGCTGAAGAATGACTGAAGTTTGACCAAGCGTGATCAATTCCCAAGCTGCTTAAAGGTCTTTTAACTTAAGAGAGTCTTTAGCCCTTCGCGATAATTTCGACTGAAAATGAAACAGATGCAAGGATTTATGGCACAATTTGCGCGAGCCATATAAACAGCAACAGTGAAAAAGTATCGGAAGCTGCATGACTGTATTTCCCATGCACTCAAAAACTTGATAAACCAGCCGATAGCGAAAGGCAGCCAGCAAACTGCAAACCCTAACACAATAGCAATGGCCATCTTTAACACATTTCGTTCTCTTTGCTGTCGTTGTTCTCCAGCGTTGACGGATTGCTCGCCTGGACTCCTTTGTGACTTGAGCTTTAAAAAGATGATGATGTAAAGTATGGCTATCAAAACAAAAGGCACAAGAGCGAATGTCACAAAAGCAAACAAGAAAAAATTCTCATAAGCGTTCTTTCCTAAGACTTCTTTCCAATGCGAGCCGCAAATCAGTCGTCCCTGATATTCAGCAAGTTTGAAGACGACAAGATATGGGAAATGAAGAGCCATCGCGACGATCCAAGTGGCGAGAATGAGGAACGGGCACCGCTTTGAACTGATGAGTGCAGGACGGAGGGGAAACACCACAGCTCCAAATCGACCCACTGCTATTAGAACCAGGCTCTGAATAGACACTGCAGTGGAAACATCTGGTAAGAAGTAAACCAGCTTACATAAGGCCTGACCAAGAGGACCACCGATCAGCCAGGAGTCTATATAGAGCAATTGTATCATGAACGGAAGCAAAAAAATGGGAAAAAGGAGGTCGGACATAGCCATATTTACGATTAAAAAGTTGATGGGTTTTCTCATGGTTTTCGTCTTGTAGACAATTATCCCGACGATCGTGTTCCCAGCCAGCGAAACAATAAAAATCAGGCAGTGGGCAAACGTTTTCCCGATTTTTTCTGCTGTAGGATTCCAGTCGCAGCTCGATGGCTGTGTTCCATTCATCGTTGTATTCACTTTTTCCAACATTGCCCTTCAGCTTCAATTCTTGTCCTATCCGTTGCCTATTTGTTTCACCAATTAGGGTTTCGTATTTCATTCGTGAGTAGCTCAACAAAATGAAATGACCTATCAGCTTGTAATCTCCTTTGCAGCTGTTTTTTGTGATGTCACTTTGCGCTGCCCCCAAAGAACCGGCGTTATCACATCCTATTCCCTTGACAAATTAGCCAATCGCGGCTTCCGTTTCATTTTCACGAACGTTTTCGCAGCAAATTCGGTCTTTGAGACTTTTCCAATAAGCGATCACCTTTTTTCCTCTCCATCGCGTTGTGGGAAAGGTAAGGGAAAGTCAGATCACCACCAAAAATCAGAAACCAACTTCGACAATGGCGACATGAAGATCCTTTCCATCTGGCGTCTTTCAAGTTTAAAATTGCTGACCTAAATGATTACCAGATTGAGAAGCTTGCTATTCGGGGAACTGTCGTCGAGAAGGACGATATGTTCGTCAATTTGCCACAAGATCTGGAAAATCTCTAATTTATCAGGAAAGTGGGGCTGACAGGCATACACGACTCCTACGGTTCGTGGCATTTGTACATATTCGCCGTTCTCTTTTCGGTCTCTCGACCTTTTGGGTTGCTCCAATCGTGTTTCTGAAGAGCACTTCATGTTGTGTTGTGTTATAAGGAGGATTTTTAAGTTGATCAAATTTACTTACCGTATTTCCTCGAATAATAGCCGGGCGATTATTTCTATTGTCGCACCAAAGGGGGCGATTATTCGAGGGAAGGCGATTATTCAAGGGAAGCGATATCTCACACATTTTTCACAGGAGGTCGCGCCCTAAATATTTTGTTTGTCATACCAAGCAAGAAAAGAAAAAGTGAAATACTTAAATATTACCAAAGGAAAAAAACCGTAAAAAACTCCCGATGCCTTTGTAACCATTCAGCTTGTTTGTTACCGTTTGGTCAAGTGATTTGGTTGAAATTATGCAGCATAGTCCTTATTCCGCATCTCTACATCGACGTACGTCAACCAGAAGTTGACGTTTCGTATTCTTGGGCAGTGGTTTCGGCCTAATCTGTTAGCAAATTGTCTCTATAAGAGTAAAAACGTGGAGCAGTGCAAATGTGGTAGCGACAAGGTGGTTTGAAAAGGAAAATGCTTATCATCCGGTCTACGTATGATACTCAAAAAAGCCATGTCAGGCTGAGTCAGTTCCGCCCAAAACATCAACAATCGAGGGATTTAACGGTACTCAGTAATTTTAAAATTGAGCTATTACATTAGGTTTTAATCTTATTCAGCTTTTTACTGCAACGGCATAGCTGCTATAAACGATTTCAAGGTTTTAGTTATTTAAAAAGTGGGACAATGCTAAAATAGTTACTTGTGATAATTTCGTGGCTAGTCTTATGAAGCTCGTTTCGTCCCGGCCAAGGGACTCATCAGAGACCTTTTCGCTTGGCAAACTCGTTGAGCATCGCGCCCAAAGTCCCGTTCGCTAACAAAATGATGACAGCAGTCTCGCCTTATATCGCATAAGGATTCCCGACAGCACAAATTCACGAGTGAAAGTTAACAATAGAGTGTAAAGTTGACAGTTACTTGTGATAATTTCGTGGCTAGTCTTACGAAGCTCGTTTCGTCCCGGCCAAGGGACTCATCAGAGACCTTTTCGCTTGGCAAACTCGTTGAGCATCGCGCCCAAAGTCCCGTTCGCTAACAAAATGATGACAGCAGTCTCGCCTTATATCGCATAAGGATTCCCGACAGCACAAATTCACGAGTGAAAGTTAACAATAGAGTGTAAAGTTGACAGTTACTTGTGATAATTTCGTGGCTAGTCTTACGAAGCTCGTTTCGTCCCGGCCAAGGGACTCATCAGAGACCTTTTCGCTTGGCAAAACTCGTTGAGCATCGCGCCCAAAGTCCCGTTCGCTAATGCTAAAATAACTTCTTTTATCGATTGAAGAAAAAAATGACAGATTATGTCTTACTGGAGTTTGCAAGTTTCCTTGAACATCGGGTCAAATAATTCTGCATACACGAAAGCACCAGTGAGATAACCTTGTACATTGTCACACTTCTAGTGAGACCATTACCAATGCTAATACAGTTACTGGCTATTTCTGCTTTTCTCTTCTCACTTGTAATGCTCAAAGTTAGTTTAAATCAGTTCAGATCCAACAGCATGTTGGTCAAAGTCCCCGTTACCGTTTCCGCCACCGTCTCCTCCTCCGCAACCTCCAACGTCCCCTCCCCCGGCGAAGTTATGATCTCGTTTTTCTCCTGACTAAGATGCACTCATCAGCCGTCATCAGCTGAATGAATCAAAATCAGCACACCGGAAGTTAAATGTTGCGTAAAATCGCGCGAACCGGAATCGAAATAAAATTTTCTTTTAATTATATTTAATTCTATGAGATTACTTTTTCCATACTGTCTGAAACATTGAAGAATTTAGGGAACTTTCCAACATTGAAATAAAAATGTTAGGTCACTGAATTAGGTTTTCAGATAATTCGCAAAAACTGAAATTTAGTGGACGTTTATGTGGACTTTGTGCGTTGGCCATAGCAACTGATATGAGTACCTCAAAAAGTATAGTCTAATAATAGAGTTGCAAGGAGATATATAGTCTGCTCACACCGTGATTAAATATCCTTCCTTGTTATCTTCCATCGTTTCACTAACACTACAGCAAGGAAAAACCCTTCCAAGCCTCCTTTAAGCCCTTCTAGCTACAAGAATGCGAACACCAGGTCAGACTGAAACTCCTCTTCGTTCAACGGGTTCTGTGTTCTGTCTGTCTATTTCCTGTTCTTCTCTGTTCTTTGGGTTCGCTAGTTAACATAGTAGGTGTTTTGTGTTTTTCCACCTGGCTTTTTCTTTAGAGTAATTTTTCTTTTCTTTTTTAGTATCCCACGTGATAGCATCGAAGAAATGATTGACAGAAGCTTTCTGTTCATATGTGGCCTCCACGCAGTCAGTTAGGCGTCAGTTTATATATATTTTTCTTTTCTGAGAAAACTTCGCCGCCTTTGACGGTAACATCTGATAAAACAATAACATTTCACAAACTAGTTACCTAAAACTCAATATTGCAGAGCATATAATTTCAATTAGTATATACACACTCAGTGATCTTGGTGTTTTAAGCAATCTGATTGGTTCGCTATCTCTGGCAAATGAGCATTATTCACCCCCCTACCGAGTGAATAATGCGTAAGCCAAACCAAAATAGAGCATACTTTTGAACAAAGCATACTTTTGATTCACACTGATTTGAACGGTGTTTAAGGACCATTATTCTAGACTGTCACGAGGTTTTTTCGAAGATTAACTATAGATTTTCCATGTTCAAAGATTCTGTAAATAGTTTCGCGAATTCGCGCATGCTTTGTACAGCTTGCACGTTTTCCGAGCATGAATTGAGAGGCCAATTAAATTGATTTTTAATGGTTTCCTTCTGAACTGTTGTTGAGATCACTTCCTGTGTATATACTAAAACAATTATTCTTCTCAATCTCGGTGAATAGTGGCAGAATATTTACCTCGATTTCAAAGAGTAATTGTTAATTATTCTGTTTTCCCAATAAGGCAACTGTCACGCGAATTTTCAACTTAAAACTTTACTTTGAAATAAAAACACACAGTTTTAAGTTTGCAAAACATGTTTGAAGATCAAGAACTTACTTAGTGCCAAAGATGCCAATTGTAAATTATCACGATCCCGTGTTGTTTAAAATTTTTCTTGTGCAGGGTGTAGCGCCTGTTATGTCGGCGAGACAAACCGACCTCTCTTGCTACACGTGTTCGTGAACATTTAACATCTGATTAGAACTCGCACATCTTTGAAAACATTTATGGGTCAGAAACACTCAGAGAATTGCTTTTCAATCCTTGACATCGCCTCCACGTCTTTTCAACTAGAAATCAAGGAGGCCTTCAATACACATCGCATGGGAAAACTCCTCATTAATTTACGTTGTTATTTAGTATTCATATATTCTATTTTGTTCTCTTTTATATCGCACCGACTAATGGTTCATTTGTATTCGCAACATGTTTTGCAAACTAAAAACTCTGCGTCTCTACCTCAAAGTTATTTCATGTCTGCCACTGTAGTTCGCAAAACCTTACTTATTTTACTACCCCTGTTTTTTATTCTAACTTTCTCTACTTGCCTGAATTTATTTGCTTTATGATTTTTTTTCATTTTAACTCTAACATAGCTCATTCAATAAGAACTTTGATCACTAACAGTTTAATCAGCAATTTCTTGCTTCTCTTATGGAAATTTTTCCTCATTTGTTTTGTTAACGCCAACCCTGTAAACCCTTGTCATTTTAAGTAAAATCGCATTCTTCTTTAAATTTAACAGCCTTCAGTATTTAAAAGACCGCAAATTTTATTGATAATACACATCTTACACCTGGTTAGAATTAGCCTTCGCAGATGGTGGGGTTTTGCGCGCATGGGCTTTGTTTTGTCGGCGGAAGCTGAAAAGAAATAGAACCTCTAAAGTTCGAGGAAACACCCTTTAAAAACATGCTTTCCACAAAAACGTCAAGTCAGGGGATGAAATAACTGACACACCACAATTCTCTCTGTATAATTTTATCAAAAGGCAGAAACTTTAACCCCTACAGATGGAATATTATTTTTAAATAATGTTTGAAATGAAGTTTGAAATCAGCTCCAGCGCTTCGTAAACGTTTTCAAATTTACCTATGGAAACTGATACCGTTAAAAATTAAACAGGATTTCGAGGAATTCTCCGATTCTGACTCAGAGTATGGATATAATTTAACAAGATGCATGTTCGATGCATTGTTGAATTTAGTGACAGTTGAGAAGCCCCGAGTTATTTAGCGCGCAGCTTGTGGCAAAGAGGTAGAGAGGACAACCGTCCATCAATTAAAACTTGCTGTTTTTCAAGACTGCTTGCTCTGAGGGTCTGTGAGATTGACAATTGCTATATTGTTAATATAGTGAAAATCGTATGCAGTACGAAGTTCGTGCCTGAACGGGAAACATCCGAGCTCCGAACCTGCAAGTGATTGACAGAAGTTTCCTGTTTAGGGTTCTCATTCAACGAAGGCCTGATTAGAATATTAAATTACGATGTAAACTTTATATGGCGGGAAATAGAAAGAATAATTCTAAAATAAAATACAGAAGACAAAGAGGAACTCGCAATTTGTTTTTCAGAACCTAGTGTTATACAAACAAATACAGTAACTAGCAAGACTGCTCCATAAACAATTGGAACTGGCACACGTGTCTGATAACTCAGCAAAGGGCAAAACCAGCAGGTTAAGTCTTAGAGATGCAAGTTAGTCTGCCAGTCTGCCCAGCATATAAAGGGTTGAATGTGCCTTGTAAATACTCGTAAGGATGATTGTCTTGACATGGAATATTATCAGTTGCTAACTCTGGAATAATCTACTAAAGTAAAACGTTCGATTAGAAAGAGAAAATTTAAAATGAAAAAACAAAAGAAAAAAAACGAGTCGTAATTTGCATCTTAGAGCCCTGCTATCAATACAAAAACGATCACCAGCAGGGCTGCTTTAGATAGATAGATAGATAAACTTTATTTCAACTCGGGTTGATGAGGCTGATTAGGCCCCTAGCAAATACATGCTAATATGCCGAGAAAAGTAAATTTAAACAAAAAAAAACAGCTGGCAAAAGAAACAGCTGGCAATCAAATATACGATGAATTCATCTGAGGGTAAACCCAGGATGTTTTCGCAGATATACAGGGTTAAAATCCCAGGAAAGGGATTAGTTTGTAGTATGTAACTGATTGCATTTGCCTTGTAAGGCTAATTGTCTTGAGAATTAGATTCAGACTTGGGTTTTTGAAAATGACAGCTTGCTGTAAGCTAATTAAAGTTTGTTGTAACAATGCAGGTTATCAAAATAATGTTGAGTTTTAGGTAACTAGTTTGTGAAATGTTATTGTTTACTCAGATGTTACCATGAAGGGCGGCGAGGTTTTCTCAGAAAAGAAAAATAAATATAAAGTGACGCCTAACTGACTCTGTGGAGGCCACATATGAACAGGAAGCTTCTGTCAATCATTTCTACGATGTTATCACGTGCGATACTAAAAAAAAAAAAAAGAAAAAGTACTCTAAAGAAAAAGCCAGGTGGAAAAAGTTAAAACACTTATTATGTCAACTAGCGAACCCAAAGAACAGAGAAGAACAGGAAATAGACAGACAGAACACAGAACCCATTGAACGTGGAGGCGTTTCAGTCTGACCTGGTGTTCGCATTCTTGTAGCTAGAAGGGCTTAAAGGAGGCTAGGAAGGGTTTTTCCTTGCTGTAGTGTTAGTGAAACGATGGAAGATTACAAGGACGGATATTTAATCACGGTGTGAGTAGACTATATGTCTCCTTGCAACTCTATTATTAGACTATACTTTTTAGGGTACTTTACCCTGGGTGCCAGAGGTTTTTTCTCGTTAGGGGCGACAGAATTGAGCGGCGAGGCCGCGAAGGCGACTTGTGAAGCGGCGAGAAAAAAACCTCTGGCACCAACGGATAACAACCTCACTTCCATGCCGACGCCAATTTCCTTTGATTGACATTCGCAGTCTTAACGAGCCGCTAATTATTCAGCGCATGGAGTTCGGCACGGAAACAAAAATAACGCTTGCTTTTGGATAATTTCAGCCTTTAAAGCCAGCAAATAGTCTCAATTTACGTTCTGTATCCTTACAAATGTCCTGACTTCTGTCTGAAAGATTTTGTCCCAATTTTGAGCAAATAAACATTCCTCCGTGACGGGCCCCTTTATTTAGCTAACTTGGCAAAACTCTCCTGAGGTAATCCGGTTTGGGCAAGATCATCACGCACTTAAACCAATAGCAGCCCTTTTAAGAAACGTTTTTTTCAACCAACCAATCAGGTTCCTAGGGTCAAATCTTGACTCTGGAGAAATAAATGGCAACGTGATTGGATCGGCACGCTCAAAAGACTTAACTGCTTGAGCCAGAGGTCTCTCGCCGATAAGCACTACTTGCTCTGACGCTCCTCGCCGATGGAAAGCGAGAAGACCTCTAGTATCCAGGGTAGGGGTACTTGTGACGTCATATTAGTTGCTATGGCCAACGCACAAGGTCCACATAAACGTCCTCTAAAT
>JAHPZR010016796.1:0-19757 GCA_019787425.1 Platygyra sinensis | reverse complement strand
GCCGACCCTGAATTAAAATAAAAACAAAGACTATAATAAATATACTGATCTTATACACACAAAAATTACTTTGATAGTTTTGGCCAACCTCTGTTTGGTAAAAATACAGGGGTAAGTTTCTTTTCACAAGACAGTTCTTCTTGGCCTAATCATTATCTACCGTGCTTTTTCTTCAGAGTTACCCGTTTAAAACAATATTTAAGTCTTTTGCAACCCGAATACTTGTTTTATAAAAGCAATGAAGGAAGCAGAAGAAAACAGTTTACAACATGAAACAAAAAGCAATTTAAACCTTCGGAACAAATCAAAGCGTGGTGTGTGACTATGAAGTACGTCCCTCCTTGATACGTGATAACAAAATTGTATATCCACAACCTACTTTGATCATGGTTTATTTTTACAAGTTACTTCTGTAAATTTAACGGGTACCTTGATCTTCCACTATAATCATCTCCACATTGGCAGGATCCCTGGAATTGCCTTTAGAATAAAAAGAAAATTCCAAGACAGAACTCGAAGCAGTTTTTGCCACCTTTCCATTGTACTCATCTGTGATGTTAATGAGTAAAGTGTCGTTGTGTGCACCATCTGTAACATTGAGCTCAAATTCTCTTCCTGCAATCGACCGAAAATGCACGGAAAGTGTTTTTCCAGGTCGAGCTCTGATGACCTACAAAATAAAACAATTTTTAATACAGTCGAACCCCGCAGCCGCATTGAAAGATTAACTGGTCCTTTTGGAACGGTGACTGCTAATAGTATATCATATTGATCAGTGAACAGTCTGCAGTGGCGAATTTATGGGGAGTGGATTGGGTGGCTAAGCACCCCACTCTTGGAGGAGCAAAAGCAAAGGCTCCCTACCGAATTGAATTGAAAAAATTGAATTGACCTAACCATTTCATGGATGAATAGGTTAATTCCACGTTGACTTTTACCTTTGCATGTGTCAAAACAAGTCTTTGTGCGAAATTATTCCATGTGAAAATAAGCGCTCATTCTCAAGAAAATAAACTCATTTTCATGTGAAACGTTTTGCACGAACAGTTGCCTTGAAAAAGAGGCAAACAGCAACTAAGAAGTGGAAGTGAATTTTGCATATGGGTCAAGTGGCCGATCAGGCCGGCGTTTATCCCTATTTCTGCATGAAGCCACTAGGAGTACTTTATACTACCCCTGGATGGAATGTTAGTCCATCGCAGGGTTACCCCCAGCATTTAATTAACCAGTACCCATCTATACACCTGAGTGGAGAGAATCACTGTAGGAGAAACGTGTCCTGCCCAAGAATAGAATAGAATGTCCCCAGCCAGGGCTTCACCCAGACTGCCAGGAATATATTGAATGAAATGAGACCTATGGCCAAACTCGTGGATTAAGTAATCTAGAGATGAAACAGGTTGGTAAGCTTGCAATTATTGGCGCATTATTAAAGGCTGTTAAAACAAGATGTGTTCGTACCATGCAAGGTCGCACTTATCTTATAAAGCATAGGGGTTTTAGTTGGCCTCTGTTGCAGACATATTACAAAATAGCTAGGGTAGTAGAATTGCAGCCGAACATGGAGTGGTAAAAGCTAAGGGTTCTTGGGTCACATTGGACACTCCTGCCCAAAAACTCAGAGTGCGCCCCCCCACCCCCACCTCCTTACCACCACCCAGAAGTTGCTGTTGGTCTGCCTGGTGGTAAAATTTGCATCATTCAATAATATTTTTCTTTTTGTGCGAACAGACCTTTCTCACTACATTTCACTCAAGGCTGTAGTTAAGGTTTCTTATGAGACAACACTTCTTTTTCATTGCAGAACCACTTGTCTATATATAATAAATCAAAATTATTAGCCTCTTGAGAGCATTTTCTGGGTTGATCCAAAAAATCTGTCGACCCATAAATATGTTTCATCAAGCTCACAGGGAGTTTCTTTCCCCTTGCTATCTTTACAATCAGGAAGCAAAAATGTAAACAAAAGACAGTATTTTGGGAATTAGTGCATTTCACATGATTCCCACTCAGAGTTCAAATGAAAGTAGTCAAATAAACAAAACAAGTATGGAGAACACAACTTTAATTTAAACTTCACTCAATGTTGGTTGAATGTAGACGACTCAAGATAAAAAAACAAAATGCAAAGCCATGAACAGATCCTGTTTGATTGAATGTTGGTTCTTGCAGGAGATTTAATCAACCAAACTTAAAAAGTAAAACGAACCACATGGAATAAAACTTGACAATTATTGTGTGGCATTATACCCAGGGGATACTCCCAGAAAGGCCGGGTGGGGGTATGCATACCACTTCCCCAAACTCTTACCCCATTTATGACCAAAGTCTGCGATTGTTGCCACCCTATTTATGACTTGGCCAAATATTTGATATCCTAATTATGATCTTTGCAGCTGGCACAGTTACCCTAAACATAAGTAATGAAGGGCTTTTGGTGACGGTCTTTTTGATAATTATGAAAAAGTAGCTTCTTCCAAGAAACATACCCAATATCTTCAGACTAGAGTGCTAAAACCATACGCTATTTATGACCAATGTGGCTGAAAAACCCTACCCTTTTGGGGCTGCACATACCCATATAGCCCATATAAGGGAATAGCCCCCCGGCATTACTTCACTTGTGCTATTCCTAAATCAAATATTAGACTGGGTTCCTCATTCACATTTCAATGGCTTTTCAAGTTTATGTTTACACTTGTATGATCCTTATACTGATTGGTGCCTCTGATAATTTTCGTTGATAATCAAATGATGAAATTTGATAAAACGAGTTTACGCTTTTCAAACTTTTAACAGTTGTTTATTTCAAGTACAATTATTCAAAATAGTGGCTAGAGGCTGTACATAATGAACATAAGCAAAAGTTATGTGTAATTTAATAAAACTAACAGCTAAGAACATTTAATGGTACTCATTTGGAA
The DNA here is from genome assembly GCA_019787425.1 of Platygyra sinensis. Classification (NCBI taxonomy): domain Eukaryota; kingdom Metazoa; phylum Cnidaria; class Anthozoa; order Scleractinia; family Merulinidae; genus Platygyra; species Platygyra sinensis. The sequence goes on along the minus strand of JAHPZR010016796.1, from coordinate 16,833 downwards.
TATTATTTTTAGGTGTAGTCCATTTTAGGGTGGTCCATTAGGGGTAGTCCATGGACTGATGGTCAGTGTTTTGTCCATCACGATATAAATTGCAATATTATAATAATGGTGCTAATGTTTGTCCTGTCAGTTCAACAGCTGTTTCGTTCATAAAAGAAATGTTCGTTTTGCTCATATAAGTTCATTGAGGTCGACAAATAAGACACAGTCTCATCAAAACTTACCACATTAGCATGAGATTTACTCATTTCCAACTGACTTTCCAGCAAACAAATGTTCATCGCTTCGTCATATTTAACGCCGCGTGGACGAGTCAAATGTTCATGAAATTCAGCCTTCAAGTTGGCCATAGTACTAAGTCGAACATTCGAAGCCTACACCTAATAAATTAAAAGCTACAAGGCTAACACGAAGCACGCCTTCGAGTGAGTAATCGGGCTGCACAGTTACTATTCCAAAGTGGCGTCGGGCTCGGTTACTATTCCAACATGGCAACGGGCTCGGTTACTATTCCAGCATGGCGTCGGGCTAGCTCGGGCGCTCTCGTTTGGGCCGACTAAATACGAGCAGTGTCTACACCTGAGTGAGTGAGTGAGTGAGTGAGTAAGTGATTGAGTGAGTGAGTGAGTGAGTGAGTGAGTGAGTGAGTGAGTGAGTGAGTGAGTGAGTGAGTGAGTGACACATTTGCATATCGAAGTCCCCGCAAGAAACTCGTTTCTACGCTTCGCGTATCCACGAGTTTAAAAATGAATGCATAAATCACATAACAGGCTGTTTACAAAGACTGCTTATAAATTATAAAATAAATTATAATCTCTTTTGGTTGGAACTGAAACATTTTTGTTGTCTAAGGGTAACAAAAGTCTGTTGCAAATGAATCATCAAATGAGATTTACCATGTCTGCCAGTCAGTCCAAAATTTACACCTGGTCACCGGAGTTGGTTATAATCCGGGTATCCAATCAATAGAAATCGATGATAGGAAAACCAATTGATCAATTGCTATCAATCGATAAAATTATTTAATTGGTATCGATTGGTATTGGTCAATCGGTGATCAATCGATAACCAGACAAAAATCGTTCATCGACTGGCACAAGACTTCGAAACAGATGTCACGCAAGACACTTGTTCCGGTCATCCGCCAGTTATAGGAAGCCCTGGAGACGAAATTGGTCAAACATTTCCGACCCAGTCTTCTCAGCGCAAAGAATATACCCCGTTACACGTGTACTTGAATTACCCAATTGCCTATCATTGCCTTTCCGTATCATAATGTCTACGCAAGACGTCCGGGTAGAGGCTTCACTGAAAATAAGGTGCATCGTCAAAGGCTATCATCTTTGCCGTTTTGAGGTGAACATCTGTGAAGTGTTCACTGCAAACAAGATGAGGGAAGAACGAGGAAACGCCTTTAAAGTTGTGAACCATCGTGGACAACTCGGCCACCTACAGTCCGAGCTTGTGGATCCTCTTTGGCTACTAGATGCAGATATTTCAGTGTTGGTGATTCTTTTTTTGGGGGGGTTTATTTAAACTGTAACAAACAATCCGGGCAAACAAATATGAAATGCAGCTTTAAATTATGCCACAACTGGTATCATCATGTATATATTTCACTTAAGTTTTTAAAGAACAGAAGAGGAAGGGGAAGCATACAATCTAATTTGCCCAGAGCATTCAAAGATCAAAGACCAGTTTCTCGATAAACTTACGCCATTGTCGTCAGATAAACATCCCCTTCATGATGAAAATATCGCAATCAAGCCTTTGCCTAAACGGCTTAGAAATCCAGACAAGAAGTGCGAGGCATGGCGTTGATTATTCAAAGAGACCAAACTATGTCCTGTTTGAAGGCGAATACTTTCACGTGACGGAACTTCGGTCACTTCAAGAAGGGAAGGTGTACAGAGGCCGCCAGCATCACGACCTTCTCGTTGGATAGATTCTGCGAGGAATGACTTTTATGCAAAGGCATTTGAGTTTGTTAACCCACAACGAGTAGCAACTGGGACGTATTTGTATGATATATCTTACGCATCAATTCCCCTTCCATCAATCTACAGCCAATCGATACCAATCGATACCGATTTATCTATCGATTGGTATTGATAATCGATACCAATTGATAACCCCACGAATCTTCACCATCGATTGATCATCGATTATCAATATCAATCGATTAATTAAGGATATCGATTGGTATCGAGTTATATCGATTGTCATCGATTATCGCTTCCATCGATTGGATACCCCGGGTTATAATATATGTATAATAGATGTATTAGCGAGACGGCAGTGCATTTCGGGTCAAGATAATTTAGCGTAAATTGGTTCTGGTCCTTGATCAGCAACATTATGAGACAGCTGTATAACAGTAATGCAAAAATTGTAACACATGATTTTGACATTTATTTTAGACAGCCAACTTGAGAATGCTAAGATTGCCAAAAGTATTTTGCCCAATATAACTTTTATTGTTACCAACACCCCGATTTTTTTTCGCTAATATGAATTTCCTTTTCTCCTGATCACCACTGCGAAAAAATTATCGTTGTAGTTATTTTCGTTAATTTGTATGGATTTTCAAAGTTTGTGACATTGCCCTTTTTTATGTCCACGGTCAACGAATAGCGAAGAATGGATGAGTTGACTTCTGACGTCATTTCGGGAATAACAATATTTTGTTTCTGAAAAGAGTATATGCAAACATATGATAGTGTGTGTCGAAATTGTTGCAGAACGCAAGAACGATTTGTTAGTGGAGGAGGCTGTAGAAATACAGGATGCGTATAGGATAGAGTGTTCATCTTCATTCAATTCCAGTATCTCAATGAAACGCGACCAAAAACGAGAGAAAGACCAAAGACCTGCGCTAGTGAGGAGCTAAAGCCGCCGAGTTATCAAGGATTTCCTCGATCTCGGGTTCTCCACTACTGTAAAACCTACAGATTTACATGCTCTGTAAATTTTTCTTTATTTGTAATGGGAAGCTTGGCATTGTCAATTAAGGTACTGCACAAGACTCGAGTTTAGAATAAGCTGGAAGCCATCTGATCACTATTCCGAGCGAAAAGGATTCTCCCCCGTTCCAGACGAAACTATAAGATAGGTGTTGAATTACAAGGTAAATTAGACGCATCAGGTTTTATTTACTCAAAATATAGACTTTTCTTAACGAATAGGAAGCGAAACCTATGTCTACAACGAGGCGATTAATATTCGAGTCTTCAAACTGGTGAGCTAACTATGTATTTATGGGTTTTAATAAAAACACACGCACAGCAGAGGTCGTAATCCGGGCATCTTTCTTGTTGGCTATTCCAGACAAATAGTTGTCTCGTTCTTTTCCGTTTGTCTTTGGGGAACGAAATATAGCTAAATAACAAACTTAGAATGGACAAATCATTTATCGGTATATGAGGAAAGTGACAAAACGATTAAGATTCGATTCTATGGCTACCGACTGACTCGGGTCCGACTGAGGGTCAATTCGCACTAGAGGACAAAACTAATTACAAATGTCAAAAAAACTGTCGACCATCACAATGAAAAACCAAGTGCGACCAGTTTGATATCCAAAGGACAAAATTTGGCTGCAAATGAATGATGCAAGTTCGATGTTTAAAGTGGTAGTTATAGTTTGTAGTCCGCAGAACTAGTTTGTAGAACGCAGGGATGTCGGAAAACACAACAAGGATATTTATTCCACACGATCGCGGTATTTCTACACAAGACTTCTCAACAAGCACACGCTAGGCTTGTAACTACACTTGGACCTCCGTCACTCTTGTATAAACACGCGGCCTCTGCCAAGATATCCAGTAGCCTCTCTGTTGCACTTCACAAACACGACCTCTGTCGATTACACGCGACCTTCGTCACACTTCAGTAAACATCTAAACACTACACCGATTTACCTATATACTTTACAGCATACCGTTCTAGAACTTTCCGGCTAGACTAAATAAAGTAACATTACAATATAAACTATTTACAGCAACAGACGTAAACAACTAAAAATACACTGTGATGCGACACTAATTAAATATGCTAGAAGATCCCAGACGAAATTAGCATATTCGCGAATCTCCACGTAAGTCACGCAACAATTTTTCGTAACAATGGGCAAACTTCAAAGATACCGTTGACTACCTCTGGGGCAGGCCAAACTGAGACAAATCTTGGAGAGAAAAAAGCGAGGGTGTTTTGCAGCAGGAAATGATTTGACCGGTGATATATAGCAGAGTGTCTCTGCAATAGACCACGCGGCAACATTAATCGCGTTTTTATTTCTCGACAACATGAATCCCGGCGGGGGCGACCAGTATTTTCCGTACGAAATACAACAATTTCCACAATATCCACAGAATTGATCTATCCCAGTTTTCCTAGCCCTTACGTGTTTATTTATCGAGGAAATTCTAGCCCACCTCCGTCAACCACGAGTTCTGATTCGTTGCCAGAAACCCTTCCCTTCAGCGAGGACAGCTCAATGCCGGGAGCAACCTTAGCGTCTTTACGCCGTACATCTTCGTCAGCCGAGAAAAAGAATTGAAGAGGCCGGAGGAAAAGCTTTTTGGTCAACTGTGGCTTCAAAAGCGTGATTAGTTAGAAAGTCGAGAGTCTAGGAAAACGTGGGATTGTATCGACGAGAAGATTTCAAAAACATTTAGGAACCGACAAGACGGCCGACAAATGCATTCAGAAAATGAAGTATATCATAAAACAATACAAGAATGCAAAAGATTGGAGCAAAATCTATGAGGAAGCCTCAGGAAATCCGTCTACTGCGTTGAGGTCGATAAAATTCTTGGATGTCGCGACGTAATAAGCTTCAACCATGTAGCTGAAGCGGGAATCAGAGGCGAAAGTCCCACCTAAATTGTAGCGGAATCTAATGATACTATTGGCAAGAATAGTTCTTCATCCAGCCACATTGTCCAAGAAACTCCAGCTGAAAAGAGACGAGCATCGAAGAAAGGGACACTCAGCTCCCAGAGGCAAAGCGCCTGATAAAGAGAGCGATGAAGAGTTCAAGGTGGCTTTATAGGATGTGAGACAGTAGAGGGAGAAAGTTCCAGCATTTTTGGATTCTTTGCAACAAACACAGACACAGCAGTTTGCCATGATGAACCAGTTTACGGGATCGTTTGTGAAAATCCTTGACAACCAGCGGAAAGAGAAAGAGAAATAAACTTTAATTCAAGACTATTTTTAACTATTCAGAGACAACCATTATCAATTGCCAAGATCTATAGAGGAAATAGTTAAAATCAGTTTGAAAAAAAAATCATAGACTGTAAGCAACTCTATTATATCTTCCCATCCTGCAAGAAGTCATTGTTCTGCTCGTTTCCACGCTCATTATTGGCATCGTAAAATCTTCCTCCTATTCATCCCCAATTTAGTACCAAAGTTATGCAGTACTACACTAGAAATGGCTATTTTCACCGAGAAAGGTGTGTGTCGCACTTGGGAAAAGTTTTCATCTTTGCCGGCCAAAAAGCCACAAAAATTTGAAACCGCAACCGGAAAGGAAACCTTTGAGACAGAAACGGAGGGTCGCACTAGTCGGAGAAAACTCGTCAGTAACTAGATACCGCGTTGTTTGCACGTGTTTTCAAAAGACTCATGATGTGATATCGATCGCGATCACCTAAGCCGAAACAAGTAGGCGTGCCGTTGAAGGAGTGCCCATAGCTAATTCTTCTTCTGTTCGTTCAGCTTAACCTACAGCAGTTCGTTGTCTTTCCTTGTTGAACGAACGATGGGCAGACAAATGTTTGACGGTTTTAACAGCGGCCATAATCAGAGGAAGAAATCGACATCGCCGAAGAATTCTTGCGTTAAGACTGTATCGTCCGGGTCATGGGAAATCATGTGTGAGCATTGGGCCAAAAAAAGCCAACTCCTTTCATGATTTAAGATCGCGAACTAGAATTGAACTTTCCGCGCGTATCGTTTTTCATGTTACGTCGACAAGCGTTGACAGTTGCCGCTGTGATTCTCATTGTTTGGCTCGACTTTTCGAAAATCCGCCTGCCCCACCCAAGCACTACGGCGTCTTTTATGTTTTGCCGATTCGCAAAGTTTTTGCCAAAGGGAAAAACCTGGGTTCGTACTAGGCCTATTCTCCCAGAGGAGATATAGGAAACAAGTCAAGTCGTACTAGGCAAAGGCCCGCGATGACAGATTTCCACCGCAAAGTAAACAAATTCTGGCAAAGGTTTGCCAAGTGCGACCCATGCCAAAGTTTTTCTGTTCTCCAACCGCTTTTGGAGAATTCGCCAACGACTTTTGAGGCGGTTGAAAGCACACTCGATGGCTACTTGTGCAGATAACAGTTCCTTGTTAAATTTTATCTCGTCAGGGTCACGCGTGGCTTTAGGATAAGGCTTCACAAGCCAGAGGGAAGTAGGGAATATACTGTCTCCTACCAGGTAAGGACGAAAATCTGTGATACCGACTCTTTCAATGGGTTCTTTAAATATATCTTCGTTGCTCGCTCTTTGCTCGCTCTTTAATAAAGAGGACTGTTTCGAAACATCCTAGCGTCGTAAAGACTTCCTGCAAAGTGAAGTAATAATCCCTTAACCGTCAGCAACGGCTTGAATTATAAATCATGTCGCTGATTTCGATTGAAATAATCAACAGCGCTGTATCTGGGAGAAATTTTTTTTGATATGGGTCCAATCTGTGGCTGCAACAATGTTTGTAAGTCGCGATTTGTCCGTAAAAGTTTAAATACACCTCATCGTCTCTGCCACTATTGTTGGGAATTTGATGTACTCATTCCATAGTTCAAAAAGAGCCTCAGTTACATCTTGTCAAGCCTCTATATATCGCGCTGTAGTTCTACCGACGTCTAGCGCAGGCCCTACTGTCTCGTATGAATTTCCATACGCAAAGCGAAGCGAACCACAAGCAAGGACCTCCTCAGGAGTGAGACAATTTCGCAATATTTTATTCGGTCTCGTCTGCTGGTTGCGAATTACGTTGAGTAACAAATCGAACCTTTCTCTGTTCATTCGTAAAAGCCTTCGAAAGTAGTCTCCTGGTATTGTCCAATCAGTGTAATGGGTCTCGAACCACGATTCGACAGGACGTAGAAGAGTCTGATAATATGGTGCTCGTCTTCGATAGCGATTTCGTTGACGCGAATACATCGTGCCAATAATGGTGGAACAGAGAATTGACTCTGAAGTGTAAATTAAAGTGCTATGTGAAACACATGAAAAACCCACTGGGCGTTAGCCCCAGTAAAGGGAATCAGGAAACCACACGAGGTAAAGAAAAAATTATTTTGACCTCGGTGGGAATCGAACCCACGACCACCAGAATAGATCTACCGTTACTCTGCCATCTGGGCTACGAGGTCGGACAGAGAAAGTCGGAGAAGATTTAGGTGGTAAATCGTGGCGAAGAGAAAGTAATGGTACATATGAATGTTTTGCCGCGTAGCACTATGAACACAAATGGTGGAACAGAGAATTAATTCTGAAGTGTAAATTAAAGTGTTATGTGAAACCCATGAAAGACCCACTGGGCGTTAGCCCTAGTTAAGGGAATCAAGGAACCACACGAGGTAAAAAAAAAATTATTTTGACCTCGGTGGGAATCGAACCCACGACCTCCGGATCATTTCTACCGTTACTCTGCGACTGAGCTATGAGGTCGGACAGAGAAAGTCGGGGACGGTTTAGGTGGTGAATCGCGGCGAAGAGAAAGTAAGGGTAGATATGGTTCGATTCCCACCGAGGTCAAAAGAATTTTTTCTTTACCTCGTGTGGTTCCCTGATTCCCCGGCTTTACTAGGGCTAACGCCCAGTGGGTCTGTTATGGGTTTCACATAGTCCTCTAATTTACACTTAAGAATTAATTCTCTGTTCCACCATTTGTGTTCATAGTGCTACGCGGCACAACATTCATCGTGTCAATAGCAAGTTTTGTGCACGTCCCGTGTAAACTAATCCCATGGAATTCCATGGAGTTCCATGGAAAATTATGAACTCCATGAAATTCTGTCCTGGAATTCCATGGAGTTACATGGAGGTTTTTCTTTGTTTGTTTGTTTGTTTGTTTGGTTTTTTTATGGAATATTATGGAGATTTTTCAAAGTACTTCCATGCAAAACCTTTTCCATGGAATTTGAAAAAAATCACTGTTTCCATGGAATTCTGTTAGGTATATTAAATTTGCATGAAATTACATGGAAACTAATTTCCATGGAATAGTTGATCCATGAAATGAATTATAGCTTTTATTGGGTCATAGAGAGTTTAATGGGACAAGTTATGTAAAGGGCAACTGCCTGAATATTAGGATTATTTCAATTAAATATTATTGTGGAAATAAAATCAATTTGATGGGTTAAATGATTACTGCTGCAGCCCATGAAAATCCCATTAACAATCCATTCTTTGACTCAAAACAACTAAAATGTATATCCCCGGTACTTTTATTCCAGTCATTTTGATATGCATATATCTATAATCATTGCAATTTGTTTCATCATTTTCTAAAATCAAGCAGCACTATTAACTGTGAGACATAAAAAAGAACTGTGTCAAAAGCCCAGAGTTGTAACAAACAAGTAATATAATGAGAGAAACAACAATTAAAATATTAATATGGTACTGCAACAAAAGACAATGAGCTGTTAAAATTAACCTTCATTACACTTCTTACAAGTATTTATATCACTTGATTTTTTTTGTCATGACTATCCAAAGGAGGTTAAAGACCAGTTGAAATATCTTGTTTCTGTTCAAGAGTTATTTTATTTTTTTTAAGTAAAAGGTATCTCTAATATAGCATACAATATATTTGAGCTTACTAACATTTTCTTAATATAATTTAGCTCCAAATTCAAAGTTGGAATTTTTGCCTTGAAAGACTGCTGTGTATTTTTAGTTGGATCCCGCAGATTATGAGGGAAATACTGACAGTAGCATCACTCATGTTTGTGAATTGATTCTCATTTAGCTTTTAAACCATGTAGTTCTGTTTGTGAATGCATACTTCAAGCTTTTGTGCATCAATAATGCATCAGTCAATTGAAACCACGGCCCCCCGAGCCCCCGGACATAGCGGGGAATTTAACATTTACCCAGTGTTAAAAGATGGCTTATTTCCCCGCCCTCGGGGCCAATAAGTCTGTTAAAAGCCCCGTATAGCGGGGACTTCCGAACACCGGACTGAACCAATACGCCGCGAACCTCGGAAAATCTCGTGATCTTGTTTTTGTCGTCACGTTAGCAGTCTGCGATTCGAGTTTTCAACTTCAAGACACGGTTCTTGCCTTTAGTGATTTACGACAGTGCGTTACAGCCAGAGATCAATCCGATAGATCTCCCGTTTGGACACATCAGTCACGCTACATCTGTTTGATATCTATTGAGAACAGTTTTAAATATCAAATATAAGTTTTAGGAGAATTTGAGTTCACGATTTGATTTAAGGGCAGTTGTAGCAATCGCCATATTTAATATACATGTCAGTTCTGGAATAAGTCCTCTGTCAAGGCTTTCAAAACATATGTGCTTGCTTAATTCCAAACGAATCAAGCAGGTTAGGATGGCTGTTAATAGCACATTGTTTCTTACAAGTTTTAAGCCATGGTTATCCTTAGGGTTTGCACAATTAATTTTTCAGTAACCCTTCCTTGCCTTATTTTTTTCGATTTCCCCCTCACCCATCACTTTTCCAATGGTCCGCCCTCACTCCTTCGTGTTAGATCCCGGCTGTCGTCCCCGCTTCCGGTGATCGTACGTGCTGTTAAATCGCCGCCCCACGGCCCCGGTTTACAGACATTTTGTTAAATCCACCGCCCCCGGGGCCTTCACGCCATTAAAAGTGCGTTAAATCCCGGCTTTGGCCGCGTTAAATCCCCCCTATGTCCCGGTCCTCGGGGGGCCGGGATTTCAATTGACTGATGCATAACTACAACAAAAACACCTAGCACCATGTGATTAAAATCAGACAATGAGTTTTGTTCAAGCAATAGTCCTAAAGTGATTACGTCACAAAAATATTTTTTGGGAAATTACGGGATATGATGTCATATTCTTATAGAGGATCCTAAAAGATGCTCTCATCCCAAAAATGTGCTCTGAATTGCAATTCCCGATGGAGACGTAAGGGATCAAAATCTGATAGCATCCCATACAAACCCTTCAAAATTTGTTCTGGTTCCTTCAGTTTGGAACCGACTCAAAATTAGAGAGATTTATATGGGGCAGTATCAAACTTTTATCCTTTATATTTCGGCTGGGAATTACAATTAAGAGGTAATTTTTGGCAAGGACCCTTTTTTAAGGACCTTCTATTCGAAAATGGTGCCAAATCCCATAATTTCACCAATTTTATTTTTTGTGACGTCACACTTTAGGACTCTATTGCTCATATATTAAAGAGAAACATGATTTCAGATCAAGTTCTATGACAAGCTTTCAACTCTTTTTAGTTTGAGTTTTCATTGTAACACATAAAAGCTGAAATGGACAAGAAGAAAGACAACGATCAAAATTAGCTGGAGCATAATTCTCCTATGGCCAAGATCGAGTTTACAGTGATAATGTAAATCATGGCAGTACAGATCATCAAAAACAGACGGCTTGGGATTCTTTACACTTACAGTTGTTCCTAGGGCCAAAAATCTAGATGTTGTTGCTAATTTAGACACCAAAATTAACAAAATCTTCTTGGTGCTATAATCGTTTGTCGACCTTTGAAATCAACCGCGCATTTCACAGCATTGCATCAGGGGTTTTAACACTCGTTCCCAGGGTCTAGCAGCATTGAAATCCAATATGGCCGCTTCTTTCGGACACGTTCGAATTCCAAAAAAGAACTCGGATTTTTTTACGCGATTTAAAGACCTGCCACATGTTGAAAAGTTCTCAGATCTCATTTGGAGGGGTGCATAGTTATTCCAAGTTATTTTACTACTAACAAAGTGGCAAAATAATTGGCCTTATATTATGAGAAAGAGGAAGCATACAGTAGTCATACATATTATGAAGACACGAAACTGAATTCTAGATGGAGATAAACAGTTGTGCCGCTAATATCGACATTGCCGGTATTTATAATTGTGTCATCAAGTTTATAATAGAAATCAATGACAAAAAAGTGTGTCATTTCTAGAAATCCCTAGAAATTAACCTGTGTACTCAGCTTCAAAAGGTCCATTAACAGAAATTACCAAAAATTCCAACCTTTGTTAAGGTATCAGTGTACCCCAAAATCCACAATTTTGCCACATTTTAGTTATTGATATCCCTAAGTACATCTCGTTGAGTTCTTTTAACTGCAAAAAAAGTTCTGCGTAAAAAGGGTTCTCCTAGACAAAGTTATAAGGAAAAGACGATTTTATGAATAAATTTTCTCTAATTGGAAGCTGTCAACGAGTTGTCTTGATCAATTAAAGTGCCATAAAAAGTCACGTAAAGAAGCCAAAGTGGTGCATTATTATATTTCAAAACCCTCCAATTGTTTCAAAATACTCACGGAATAACCATTCGACTGCTAACCGGCCATTTACATTTGTCCTATATTCCCAATAGCGAAGCGCGCGAAGTCTAAAAATAGAATGCAAATCACTGAATTCCCCGCGAGACTCAGTCGACATAAGCTTGTTCTGAGGGAAATACAGGGAATAAAAGCGAAATTTTTGTTTCACAAGTGTTTTAGGAACACCGGCTTTTGCTCTTAAAGAAATCTTCAAAATCATCCACCATTCCAGTGTGTTTGTCTGAGTCTTGTCTGAGTCATGACGTCACTCGCGCGCTTCGCTATTACGCGCTGTCGTGTTTTCTATACACTTTTGAGTCGCAGCCGCTCCTTTATGAAAGCAGTACCCCTTCGAGGCTCCCAGTTTTCACAAAACGTATTTCCAGCATTTTACGACGCCATGTCATTATTATTATAGAAGATTCACCGTAGTCATTCATTTTTCCTCATTTGTGGAACATTTTGTGGCGATACACGGCCGATTGTTCGGCCGAGGTTACCCGCGCACTTCGCTGACATTCTGAATAGCCAACTAATGTATACAGTAAAACTGCTATTGGTGAAAGGCGGTCTTACCCTGATACTCCCATGTCCAAAAGCATGGTTTCTTTTGCGGATTCGCCGTTCAAATTTCCGTTGCTTCCTCCATCAATCCTTTAGTTTTGGCCTTCGGCATCGTGAAGTTATTGCATCCAGTGCGTCCAAAACAGCGAGTGTAGCGGCGGAACTGAGAGCTTTGTTGGTATTTCCCGCCAGAAACAGCATTTGAGACCTCTTTGCGGCATGATTTGTAAATACCAGCTCTATTGTCTAAGTAAGAGGAGCCCTCACTTAATCGATCAACAGGTGATTACTTTTCACACGTTTTGAGATCTAATCTCCCTATACCGGAAAAAACGCCCTGAAGTACACTTTGCTTTATTTCTCAAAACTGGAATTTCAACGGATGAGGCACACGTTTTCAGTTCGTTTACAACGAGTTTTCATCCTTTTTCGCTGAAAGTTGGCAAGAATGTTGCCCCATAATGTGGCAAAAAAAACGGTGTCGGGAAATTTTTAGTTTTGGCCTCCTTCAAAAGTAATGAGTATTTAAGAAAAGGTAATGAGTGTTTAATAAAAACTTTAAGTTTAAAAGCGAAAAAAAAAAACAAACCAGACAAGTAATCAAAATTCCCGACACCTTTTTTAGATCAAGGCGTGAAGAAAACGTAGCGATGTCGCTCGCTTTCTCCCGTTAAATTCTGACCGGAAACGAACCCAATTTGTAAAACTACATACTTTTGGAAAATGATCGCTATTTTAGGGAAGGGTTTTATTTCTTGCCTTATCTCAAATAATAATCGGAATCTGCAATTATTATGCTGTCAGAAAATATATACTTTACTGGGGGTTTTATGAAATGTGTGACCGTAAAGCGGCGACTACGCGAGGTTGTCGTTTGGTGATACCTTAAGAACACCTCAAGTAGGATTCTTGATCCATTAAATTCAGGTCTGGTCAGTACGTTTCCAACAACTTCATGGCAATTTCATGGGCCATGAAATGTAATGATACATGTTTCATGGTCCATTAAATTTAACTTTGGTTATTCATGAATTTTTCATGGCCATGAAACAAATTTTCATGACCCATTAATTTCAGTTCTGGATCATCACCAAATTTTCACGGCCATATAAAACGTTTTTTGTGAGCCATGAAATGATTTTAATGAAAAATTAATTGGTTTCAATGAGGCCATGAAAACTGGAAAATGCAATGTTCATGGCCTTGAAGAAAGATGCATGGGTTTTTCATAAGTATTTTTTTGGGGATTTTTATGAAACGGCAGTTGGTAGTGATATATATGTCAATTGCTGAATGCTATATTTTAAGTAAGTGATGCAATCATCAACTTCCTTTGATTTTTATGGAACTGACACCGACCAAGTGCATGAGCACCTTGCATGGAATGTTCATCCCTCCATGAGTTCTAGGGAGGTTCCATGGAAGTCCATGCAGTTCCATGGAGGTTCAGTGGAACTCCATGGAGCTCCATGAAGGTCCATGGAATCTCCATGAAATTCCATAAACCCTCCATGGAATTCCATGGACCCTCCATGGAGCATAGATCATCCACGGATACCCCATGGAGTTCCATGGGGTTATTTTACACGTATATTAAGTCAGCTTTTTCGTTTGTCTGTTTGTTGTTGTTTAAGAGTCTGTTGTTTGAGTCTGTTTGCTTGTTTATTTACGAGTCTGTTTTGTGCTTTTTTTCTTGAAATTGAGTCTGTTTGCTTTGAGTCTTTTCCTTTGTGGAATAAAGCTGACCGCAAAACATGCGTTCTTTGTTGGAGCTTAACTTACTTTAACTTGCTTAACCACCATCATTAAGCTTAGCGCAAACATTCCTGTAATTCGACGAAGAGTTTGAAAACGACATAAATGACTCGTATCTTCCATTCTTTCCTTCAGGCTGCAGTTATATCATAAAGCAAATAATGAAGGCTCGACAGCGTATGACACTGATAAAACACTCCAAACATTTGAGAAGACTCGAGAAATGAAGAAAACACTCGCCTGCCGCTCGTGTTTTCTACAATCCCCCCGTGCTCTCAAAAGCCCGTCGTGTTTTATCACAGTGTAATACACTGTTGAGGCTTCGCCATTTGTTAATAACAATAATAAAAGAAAGGACCCAGCATGCGCTCTGATTGGTCACAAAGCCATGGTTTCATCAGAGCATAAATCATAGAAAAAGCGTGTTTTTCTGTTTTGGGCGTGTAAAATCCATATCATAAAGCAAATAAAGAAGCCTAAGCCGTGTATTACACTATGATAAAACACTCTGGACATTTGCGATTACAATTCCCTCGTGTGGCTTAAGCTTCCTTGTTAGTTAGATAAAACATGGCTTTTCGACCAATAAGAGCGCGAACAGGCTGAAACTGGATAGAAATGTCGAGCAAGCATGAGTTGTTGACGTATTTACGGAGCGAGAAAGAGAATTTATATTAGGCTGATCGAAGTAAACGAGTTGTTTTTATTTTCTTCGTCGTGGTATTTTCTAAAAGAAGTAAAAGCATGCACTGTATTGCTATACTATCGAGTTGTAAAAACACGAGTGGAATTTTGGGAAAACTCGATTAAGCTGTCGGGAAACACTCGCCTGTCGGCTGTCTTCACACAGCATTTCTCGTTCTTTCAAACTTTCACTCGTGTTTCTACAACTCGGTAGTAACACGCCACACACGCTTTCGACCTGCGCTTTGCTTCTTTCGCTGCTTCGCTGGTGCGATTCGCTGCTTCGCTGCTTCGCTGCTTCGCTGCTTCGCTCCTTCGCTCCTTCGCTCCTTCGCTCCTTCGCTCCTTCGCTCCTTCGCTCCTTCGCTCCTTCGCTCCTTCGCTCCTTCGCTCCTTCGCTCCTTCGCTCCTTCGCTCCTTCGCTCCTTCGCTCCTTCGCTCCTTCGCTCCTTCGCTCCTTCGCTCCTTCGCTCCTTCGCTCCTTCGCTCCTTCGCTCCTTCGCTCCTTCGCTCCTTCGCTCCTTCGCTCCTTCGCTCCTTCGCTCCTTCGCTCCTTCGCTCCTTCGCTCCTTCGCTCCTTCGCTCCTTCGCTCCTTCGCTCCTTCGCTCCTTCGCTCCTTCGCTCCTTCGCTCCTTCGCTCCTTCGCTCCTTCGCTCCTTCGCTCCTTCGCTCCTTCGCTCCTTCGCTCCTTCGCTCCTTCGCTCCTTCGCTCCTTCGCTCCTTCGCTCCTTCGCTCCTTCGCTCCTTCGCTCCTTCGCTCCTTCGCTCCTTCGCTCCTTCGCTCCTTCGCTCCTTCGCTCCTTCGCTCCTTCGCTCCTTCGCTCCTTCGCTCCTTCGCTCCTTCGCTCCTTCGCTCCTTCGCTCCTTCGCTCCTTCGCTCCTTCGCTCCTTCGCTCCTTCGCTCCTTCGCTCCTTCGCTCCTTCGCTCCTTCGCTCCTTCGCTCCTTCGCTCCTTCGCTCCTTCGCTCCTTCGCTCCTTCGCTCCTTCGCTCCTTCGCTCCTTCGCTCCTTCGCTCCTTCGCTCCTTCGCTCCTTCGCTCCTTCGCTCCTTCGCTCCTTCGCTCCTTCGCTCCTTCGCTCCTTCGCTCCTTCGCTCCTTCGCTCCTTCGCTCCTTCGCTCCTTCGCTCCTTCGCTCCTTCGCTCCTTCGCTCCTTCGCTCCTTCGCTCCTTCGCTTTTTCGCTTTTTTCGCTTTTTCGCTTCTGTCGCTACTTCGCCTCTTAGGCCTTTTGAAACCGGGGGGGGTGGGGGGAGGAGGGGGGGAAGCTGGAGGGACTCCCATATGAAAAGACCAAGAATGCTCGTGGAAAAATTTAATTTAACTCCTACGGGAGACTCAAGTGGACGTTGCCTGACTTCATTATACCCCAAAAGATACCACTTAAAACGGAATAGGTTCAATCACTAGCTATTGTTCAAGAGAGGATCCCGTGGGCATGTACCCTCGACTCGCGTAATCAAGAGATCAGCAAAATCAAGCCTGAAAACAGAATTAACAAGAGAATTTCTTTTAATTATTATTTCTTCGAGTGCACCCTAAACGATACTTTGGACAGCTAAAAAATGGTAATGTGTCGTCATTCCAACACCCGATAAGTGAGAACCGGAATCCTTGATGTGTACCCGAGACGACGATCATGCATTCTTCTCAATCGTTGCATAAAACACGTTTTCACCGGGTTTTAAGCATCTGTCCGTTTAAGGCCGTTTTACGGTTGGTTGCACCATGTTCAAATTAGTTCTTCGTTGAATTTTGACCTAAGTACTCAAATATCTTATGGCCAGAAATGCATATTCATTGAATAAATTCTCACACGAACAGCTTTTATAAATAGAAGCTAACCTGCTAATATAGAAACTCTCTTTTAAAAGCACTGTTGCCACACTAATCCGTTTTTCAAACGAAAACGGAGGCTGTTTTGCTCCGTTTTCAAAAAGATTTGCGTCCACACTTATCGTTTTACGTATCGTTTTCGCCCGTCCACACTACAACGCCGTATCCTTTTGAAACGATTTTATACCTCAGTGCCATGGTAGCGTCTGTCCGCCATTTTGGATACTCACGGTCGAGTGGTCTGGCGCCCGGTCCTGTCTATTTGACGACGTCACCGTATTCAGATAGCATCGTTTTCTCCGTCCACACTAGACAACAGCGTTTTCAAAAGCATCGTTTTCAAATCGCTCCACTCTGGAGAGCGTTTTCGAATGGCTTCGTTTTCGGTGATCGTTTTCCGGCGTCGTAGTGTGGGACGATAGCCGTATCCGGAGCAAAACAGCTCCGTTTTCGTTTGAAAACGGATTAGTGTGGACGGG
>JAHPZR010016794.1:5000-10866 GCA_019787425.1 Platygyra sinensis | reverse complement strand
AATGATAATGATAATGATAATGATAATGATAATGATAATGATAATGAAATGATAATGATAATGATAATGAAATGATAATGATAATGATAATGATAATGATAATGATAATGATAATGATAATGATACTGATAATGATAATGATAATGATAATGATAATGATAATGATAATGATAATGATAATGATAATGATAATGATAATGATAATGATAATGATAATGATAATGATAATGATAATGATAATGATAATGATAATGATAATGATAATGATAATAATAATAATAATAATATTAAAAACAGAAGGTTTCATTATTGCTGCCCAAGATCAATGCATCAAGAACAACTACTACCGAAACAAGATCGTGAAAGATGGCACCAACCCAACTTGCAGAATCTGCTGTGGGTAATCAAGAAACAGTTGACCACCATGTCTCCAGATGCCCTGAACTCGCCAAGACAGTGGATACAAAGGCACAATAAAGCTGCAGCATATCTCCACTTGACAATATGCAAGCACTATAATATCAAATTACAATTAAGATAAACACTACATGTATGACTTCACATGACCCAGCGTAGTACTGTGACAGAAGACCAAACAGGAACTATATTCTGGCGGAACATCCCAATCCAAAAGCAAACAGGCCAGACAAAGTGATGATAGATAAGAAGGAAAGAGCCTGTCTGCGTTTATCGATATGTCTATTCCCACAGAAAGGAACACCTCCTTGAAAACAATCAAACTCACAAAGTACATAGATCTTCAGAATGAAATCGAGAAAACAACAACCGTCCCAGTGATCATTGGGGCTCTTAAGCTTTTCAAGAAGGGAACAGAAAACTACCATGACTACATTGGCAAGATCCTAGGCAATATCAGAATAGGAGAGCTACAGCAGACCGTCCTCCTTGGAACTGCTAACAAACTTAGGAGGACCTTATCCATCAAGTACTCCATCAGACTTATGCGGACTGTCTAGGCTCATGACTATTGAACTCGGCACCATAAGCTAAAAGAGGCAAAATTTCAAGGACTACAATAAATTTTTCAAGGACTACAACAACTTTTTATTGCATATAACTCGTGAACTTGCGGTTGGGAATCCTTCTGCGATAGAGGGCCAGACTGCCAACATCTTGACTTTGCGAATGGGACTTTGAGCGCGATGCTCAACGAGTTTGCTGGAATTCGAAAAGTATCTGATGAGACTCTTGGCCGAGACGAAACGCCGCGTCATACCAGCCACGGAATTTAAATTCTTCACAAGTACTTGACAATTTTTTACTACAATAATAATAATAATAATAACAATAATAATAATAATAATAATCATCATCATCATCATCATCATCGTCGTCGTCATCATCATAATAGTAAAAATACAACCTTAAAATAGGTTAAACACAAAGCCTAACAGCATGGCCATTCCTTGGAAATGGAAAACATAATCTCAGATGACAAAAAACCCGAAATATCTTGTTAACATTAAGCAAAAATTTAAAACTGTGAAAAATCTTGAATCATTTAACAAATCTTCAATTTCTACAACTACAGTATAAACCTTGATGTCCAGAACAATAGTAACCATTCTGCGACATTTCCTTACGCATCGATGTCACTAGTTCTCAGACTCTCAGACTTGTCAGGAAGCTAAATTCCCTTTCGAGTGATGAACTGGTAACTAACCTTCAACAAAGCGGTAAACAAATATGGTCCATCTAGATCCGTGGCCATGATCCCATAAACATTTGTTAGATCGCCCATGCATGTTGTAAGTCAAGCTACCGTTCACTCCACTCCAGCACTCGTGGCGGTTTTCTACCCCAAAGTACCAGAAGCCATTGTAATACACCTTAGTAGCACACTTCTGAAGTATGGTTGCGAGGGAATTGGCCAAATCTGTCTCGTTGACTGGGTACCATTTGATTAATTCTGGTAGAGCGCGTGGATCTCTTTCATCATTGAAACAACCGACTGGTTCATACGGAAACAGCATCACTTTATCTGTGAAGAAAAGACCAGATAATCATTTCTTATAGAAGAGAAGCGGTAAATAAGCAACCTCGATAGTTTGTGGTTCTTACCGCCCCTTGCATGAGAATTTCTTAAGTCTCCAGCACTTCGTTAACTGATTATGAACTCTATGAGAGATTATTTAGAACCATAAACACGAATAAGGACTTAAGGAGCTTAGGACTAGGACTTTTGATATTCTGGCTCTGGCGTGTTGAGCTAGTCAGTATAGGAAGGGTCGTCAAATATTGTAGACAGTTCTTGAAACCATCTTGTGCAGTCCCTGAAACCATGGTAACGCTGGAATATAGTAATAGCACTGGCTTTGCTTTGAAGCCAGAATTACTTCGTAAAAAATTGGCCTTTTCCAGGTCCTTTGGATTCTCTTTAATTTGGTATTTAGCCTGTAAAAAGGGTGAGTTTCTCTTGTGGAAAGGTAAAAAAAGGTAGGTAAAGTCTGTATACGATCCAATTGTGGTCCATCAGGCCGGAGCTTACCCGGTTTCTGTAGCATGAAGCGACTGGGGTATTTCTACTCCCACCTGGATCACAATTGGTGCGTCAAAGGAAGCGAAGAATATGGGTTCTTTGACGCACCATGATCCGAGAGATCTTGGATTGATCTGTTTGGTAAAGAAACGCAAAAGTTATTTTCAGATTCTTTGGAATTTAAGAATCTAGTCTTGGAATTTCATAAAGAAATGCACCCGATGGCATTACTACCCGATCGGTTACTGGCTGTGAACCAGTAACCACAAGAACGATATTACTCGCATGGGGATATCATTTGTGATATCATTTTCGTCCCTTAACTGTACTGTACTGTAATTTGTTAGTGTCTGATCGAAACACTGTCGGATCGTCTCCGAAATTATTCGCAAATCCTCGGCAATCTTCGGAATTTTTCGTAAAATGTGTTTATGTAGTAAATAGAACATTACATGGCCACTGGCAGATGCGGAATTTCTCTTCTCGCGTGGAAAGATATTGTGCTGTGCGCTCGACCGTGAAATTCTCTTCAATACGAGAAATCTTCTATTTATTTGTTAATATTTCAACATCGTTGTTGCTTTCAAAACGCATTATCCTATGAAAGTAGTTACGTACTTGACTGTGAGGTTATGTTCTGCGCGATGCATTCATTTGGCCAAGCTTGTAGTATTACGATTCCGATGAACATCAAATCGCAATGAATGGATACGATTCCTCGCTTGAAATTCTCTCTGGAAATAATCTTCATTGCGACGATTCTATGGAGAAAAATAGTCGTTGCAGAAATTACAGCAAACCCGAAACAAACTTGCTTGAATTTGCTGTTTTTAAACAAGTGATGCTGGGGTAATATTTCATTCAATCAACAATAATAAAATATGCTAGTCATTTGTTTATTTAACAGACTGCAAAATGTTGAACTGAGGACTTTAGGAAGACTAAGTCAGTCAGTTCTTACGAGTTTGCGAATGATATAAGTAAACAAAATGCAATAAGCTAACGATAAGATCTGATAACTTGCTTTCATACAAAATTTTACAAAGTTGAAACAGGTTTGAAAACAGGCAAGTTCAGCCGTGGACCCGGAGATACCTAGCTTCTCATATCTTTGAGGTAAATTGCCATGTGATTTTTCTTTAATCCTTCTCGTACTCAGGTGCTACGACACCCAAGTTTTAGCCTAGATTGTATATGAAAAAGGGCTACCTAACCTTCATGTAATCGTAATTTACTCCATGGCTCAGATTCGATACTCACATAATTATATGTCACAAGGCAACCATTTCATCAGAGAAACTATCAGAACGATAGTACATACTAATATGAAACATTACTGACACACCTGTGATATGAACTTTTCTATGGCCAAAATTTACCATCATTGTTGCTTGCAAAGCCGTATCTTATGGTTATAAGAACTTGACTGTGAGATCGGCTATCACATTGAAAACGATTCCTCACATGAAACTCACGGTTCTCGGTAAAGGATCATCATCGGGATGGCTCTATATATGGGGAAAAATAAATCAAGCTGTCGTCAAGAAAAAAAAAATGGTTCCACTAGAGCAAACCTAAAAGAAAGTTCCTAAAATTCGCTGTCTAATTAACAGGTGATATTGGTTACTTTTCTGTCCTCGTAATCTAACCCAAGAGGGGAAATGTAGGAAACCGCATTCACTAAGCCGATAATAAAGTTTTTTGATGTTAATAGCTTTCACAAAGTTGAAACTGGTTGTCAGAGGTAGCCCGGTTCACATATATTCGAGGGAAGTTAATGATGATGTGACTTGCGTAGTGAAATTTTCGCTCCGGTCTGCTGGAGACGCGGTCTCAGGTGGAAAATAATAATGTATATTGGCCGCCTTGGTTATGGAGGAAAAGGAGCTAATTACACTTTATACGGTCACGATTTATAATGGTAATCAGCAATAAATTAAAATACATTTGCATAACAACTTATCACTACCCACTCATTGTATTGCTCAGCAACTTATTATCGGACTGCTGAGTCATGAAAGAATTTATAAATTGAACACTGCCAAAATGCGAGTTGATATCTTACTCCACATTGTGGGATTACCAACGACGACGACTTCAAATACAGATTATCACATGTTAAGAACCTGATATCGTTTTTATTGAGGAGTTCTAAATCACCATATCGCGTACTAGCGAGTCTTCCATCTAATGTCCGACATGGTATTTAAACTCGTAAATTGAACAATATCAGGCTCTTAACATATTGTCATTTGTTTATTACGCGCATATCCGAAAACGTGGAACAAAAGAACTTTGTTTAATGAATCATTTCCTTGCGCGCAAACAGGCCGGCTTTATTATAACTAATATTGTGACCGGATATTCCCCTCCTGGAGCGCTTCACAAATTGGATTTAATTAAGAGGTAAAAGTAGTTAAAGTTGAGTTTTCTCTTAACATCTGTTCTCTTGGGCTATAGAAACTGTGCGCCTTGTAAAAATCAGTTTAACTCTATGATTTTATCAGTTTTGTTTTTCCTATATAAATGTAAAATGGTTTTAGGGTCGGGTTTAAGCTACGTTAGGAGCTTGATGTTAGATTACGTAATCCCGTTCGCTGACGTTTAAGTCTGCCTTAATTTTCAGTTGAAAAAATGTATCTAACATTTATCAGGATAAAATCAACAGCAAGTTGAAACTAATGACAAAATTAACTTGTCGATAGCTAATGCAGTATACGTCATGTGCAGATGTGAGAGTAGTAACTTTATGTCTAAAATGTACAGTGGAAGTAATTTTTGTCATTTACTTTTTGCAGTTAATTGTATAGCTGATGTATCTTAGGTGCTAGTAAAATAAATTTTAATAATAGCAATAATCAAAAAGCACTTATAAACAGGCAACATTGCCTGACCATTGGCATACAGGCTGACCTGGTATCTGTAGTTGTAGTATCGGACGTTTTTCCTCGGGTTGTTTTTGACGGTTGCAAATAAAGATGTTCGTTACAACAACCTCAACCTTATTTCTCACAGACAGGATAAAGTTCTGTGAACACGCATCCACTTCTTGCGCGTCCTATTTTCTTTAGTAAAGCAAGCAATGTTATCTTCAGAAACTGGGAAAAAAAAATCTCGCCGAAACCGCCAAAACAGAAAGCAAGTGCTCATGTTAAGGTTACTGAGCGTCAGCTTAAATATGAGGTCCAACCGATTGGTCTACTCTATTTGCAAAGAGATTGTTCAATTGATTGACAATCGAGTTCAAAAGTTATTGCTTCAGTATCCTTTTGCGAAATCTTACCTTGTGTCTTGAGATAGTACCTCAAGTAACTTTGCAAATACGAATTGATACTCCGCCTTACTTTACGAAATGCCACTTTATAC
>JAHPZR010016793.1:0-10731 GCA_019787425.1 Platygyra sinensis | reverse complement strand
TTTTAAACCCGGGGGGAGCTCCCATATGAAAAGGCGAGGAATGCTCGTCGGAAAATTTGAATTTAACTCCTACAGGAGACTTATGTGGACGTTGCATGAGCGTCATTGTAACCCTAAAAGATACCACTTAAAACGGAATAGGTTCGATTACTAGCCATTGTTCAAGAGATGATCCTGTGGGCACTTGTAGACCCGACTCGCGAAGCCGAAAGATCAGCAGAAATCAAGCCTGAAAACATAAATTAAATAAGAGCGTTTATTTTTTCCAAGAGGGCACGGTCACGAATCCTGCAATCTGACTGGTTCTTAGCGCGGTCCGGATTTTCCTTTCTCTGACAACGGCCTCGGTAACGGCGGGAAACAGCGGGGGTAAACTTGTCATGTTCAGCTTATTTTCAGGAGTGATGAACTAGCGGTGATCGTCGATCTTTTTCCTATTTACACTTCCATGGGCGATTAATCAACGCAAGTTTATCTCTATTCACTTTAAATGGCAAGTAAAGTCACTGTAAGAAGATTCAATTGAGTATTTTGAGAGTTTGTGTGGTTGTTTGCGCTGTAGTAGCGCGTAATTCTGTGTTTCTCGCCACACAATTTTAAGCAAAAAGAAGTTAAATGCAGTCAAGTTTAGCCTCACTGACCGTTGCCGAATTTAAGAGATATTCTGTGGAATACACTTAACCAATTTCCTCGCTTTCTGCTACTCAATTTCCGGTAAAAAAAAAAGCTGATTTCGAGTTATTCGCAATGACTGATAGAGATTGTTTTTGTAGTGCAACTTCAAACTTTGCACATAAAATTTAGCAACGGAAAAACAATTTTGGAGAACTTAACCGGTGAACTCGATGCAACTATCATAAAGTAGTTCAAAATAAATCCCGCCCACCCCCCGTTTTGAACACTTGTCTGGCCTTTGAGCCCGTGTCATGGTCGGCTGCACAGTACTTGTCAAGTTAGTTCCCAAGGGGGGGGGGGGGGTGTACTCCCTTATTTGGGCTATACGGGGACGTGCCGCTGGATAGGGTATGGTTTTTTGGCCTCGCTGTCCTAAACAGGGTATACAATTTGACTTGCCTCTGTCATAAACGGGTTAAAAACCTGTCCTAAACAGGGTATGGTATTACGAGCCGAGAGACTTTAACTCAGACTGCAAGGGGTCTCTTTCTTTTCTTAGCCCGCAACCCGGAGCCTGCGAGAAGTTGAAAGAGCATGCGATCGAGCGGCGGACAAGCGACGCGTTTCTTTTCCTGATTTGCATAATGTCAACTGAGTAAAGCGACTGTTAACCGAACATTACAATGTCATCAATCAACAGATCATCTGCCTCTAAGCAAAGTACCTTCACGGTGAAGACCTCCGACAAGGAGAAGCTGTTGGAGTATTTCTCGTCAGGGCGGCCGAACAAAAGTTTTCAGGAACAACATTCTTCTGAAGAGTAATTATCATGTTAGGAGTGACAGTCAAAATACAGTCCCCGACAATAAGTTGATCCAGGCCAGAAACAACCTTAGATGCCTTAGTTTTAAAATCTTACCTGATTAGGTACGTCTCTTTAGCTTTGGCCTGTGCCTCACAGGCCGCCCAAGCTCACAATGCGAGGACGGTTATATATATTTTTACTTGTACGCGAACGTTCAACGAAACGTAACATGTCACTGGCATATACCTTAAGAATTTGACAACGCGAAACGTGACTCTCGCCTTCCAGCATATGGAGGTGTTGTGTTACAACAGTTTGAATTTATAAAGGTTTGTATGGGAACTCAACGGTTTTACTGGAAAAGTTAATTCTACATATATTTTGTAAATAAAATCTACTTACCCTGTTGCTGTGTTGTATTTTTTGTTTTCTGCCAGCTCCTCAGGCCGATCTAACGCGATTTCGGCGAGTTATCAGAACGATTACATGCACACGCTCACCCGCAGAACGAATTTACTGATTCCCCAAAAGATCATGCGCGCACGCCAAGGGAACGAAGCACTCCACGACATGTTAATGATATGTTTTGTTCTGATAAGTTATTCACTGAGGGATCAAAATGTTTGAGTCCCTTAAAGTCATGTTGGACCAGGAATTAGACAGCTCTTTCTATCATGTTACCTGATTTGGTGAGGGGGATCAGAAACTCTAAATGCTTTAACAACCTTGCATGAACAGATAGCCGTTTTAGTCCCGTGAGGTGATGGGGATCAGAAATTCTGAATCTTTTTAGACGTATAAATAGATCGCCGTTTTGCTCTGACAAGTTGTTGACTGGGTGATCTGATTTTTTTGAATCTCTTAAAGTCTTGGGGATCAGAAATTCTGAATTCTTGTAGAATTATAGACAACCCTTTCTGTCCTGTATTCTGATTAGGGGGATTAGAAATTCTGAATCCTTTTAGAATTATAGATGGAAGACCGTTTTGTTTCTCTTTCTTTCAGGGGATCAGAAACTCTGAATCTCTCTAAAAAGGAAAGCGCGATGGACGATCATTTTTACTTAAATTGTACATTTTGGTTAAACTGGATGTATTGTCCCTGCTAGACTCAACTGAACACTTTGTTTTCCTCTTCTAGTTAGCCAAAACCTTCGGAAACACAAACTTTTTCAGCATCAAATACCAACACTCTTCGGAATTTTCCCAAATTGGAATGCCACATTTTAGTTTGGAAGGCGTTATAAGTTCCACTTATTCGTTATACAGTAATTGAAGAAATCATCCCTCTTGATTTGCTATAAAAAAATCACCTTTCTATAGATAAAATGACGACATTTTGCTACGCTAACTAATTTAATTTAGAGCTTAATGCTTGATGGCTTTTTGTTTAGTTCAAGTGTAGAGACGCAACAACTCAGCTGAAAACTGGGTCATAAACGCATCCAGCATGATTTGTTTCATTTGTATGACTTATTAAACAGTTTAAATTCCTGTTAAACCAGACAGTGAGTATGCATTTTGCCACTTGAGTGAGTTCCACTTATTCGTTATACAGTAATTGAAGAAATCATCCCTCTTGATTTGCTATAAAAAAAATCACCTTTCTATAGATAAAATGACGACATTTTGTTACGCTAACTAATTTAGAGCTTGATGCTTGATGGCTTTTTGTTTAGTTCAAGTGTAGAGACGCAACAACTCAGCTGAAAACTGGGTCTTAAACGCATCCAGCATGATTTGTTTCATTTGTATGACTTATTAAACAGTTTAAATTCCTGTTAAATCAGTGAGTATGCATTTTGCCACTTGTCCTAAACAGGGTCTTGAAATGGAGGCTGTTGTCCTACACAGGGTAGGGTTTTTAGCGTATTTTTGTCCTAAACAGCGTCAGGATTTCAAACCCTCGGCGGCACCCCTATACCCAAACATGGGTCAAGTACCCTCCCCCACCCCGGGGTTAGTTCTTTCATTTCTGACCTAAGTACTCAATATCTTATCGCAGAAATGCTCTACATTGAATAAATTCTCGCACGAACGTTTTTAGAAATGGAAGCTGCCTGAAAATAGCTAATTTCCTGTAAGCGCCCGCTCAAACAGATTTAACCATACTCGATTTATTTATTGCCGAAAAAGAAAAAAAAAGGCACTGAAAGTCACAAAATTGACGAGCTGTATGAATTTTCGAATGATTCAAGCCGTGATTAAATGTTTTCAAAGATCAACAGTCGAGAGAATTAAGGAGAATTCGAACGACGTGTCCCGCTGTTGATTTATACGATAATGTAAATAAATACGCATAGTTGCGGCCATGGCGAAATGAGGATTAAAAAGTAGATAAATGGATGAAACACCATCACACATGGATAGCAGTTCTTCAGTCCTCAATATCGCCTTGGAAAAGAAAGGGGAAAATAAAATGAAAAAATGTTATTACAAGACAGGGTATTCATAGTTGATCACCCATCCAAGTACTAACCATCGCTAACAGGGCTTAACCGTCTTTGTTGAGCGGACGAAACATGTTGCTGTCCTTGTAGTATAGTGACTACGCTGGAAGCAATTTTTTTACATTTCTAAGATGAGAAAAGATATTAAAAAGAGAAAAATATCTCTGATGCTGCATGGCTGGGAAAGTAGAGAACAAAAAATTAGAGGAAAATTGGAAAATTAAACGAGACTTACCTGTAAGTCGTGGTTTGATCTTAACCTGGCATTTGCATACAATTGGAGGTCACGTGAGACTTCAAAGCTAGAACCCAAATAAAACTCAAGCAACTGATATCCAAATGGCACACTGATTATTTAATGGTTGTTCTAACCAAGAGTACCAGACATGTATGGCGTGTCATGTAACTTTATAACAACGACTCAGTCACAACCTCTATAGCGGACACGTACTAGAGATTAGTACATACAAAATAAAGGGGTAGTTATAATAAGCTAGTACTACTGAGAACTGCCTCTGCAAAATTATTGTCAATTTTAATTGGACGGTCATAAAACCTTAGCAAAAGTTGGGTCAGAACGCCACCCAGCAGTGTTCATGATCTCTTGAATGGGAACATTAGCAGCTTTAGCTGCAGAGGCGGCTGCACCCCTAGTACTATGGGGTTTGAAAACTGTGGTATCAACTCCTGCAGCTTTCATTGTTTGTTTAATCCACCGTGAGATGGTGCCTTTAGAGGCTGGTCCATGTGGTGCTTTATAACAAATCATCGATCAGCAGTACTTGCTTTGTTCCTTTCCTAAGAGGGGCAGTCTTCTTGATATGAGCGTCTAATAACTCAACAACACAAAGTCTTTTGTCTAAATTGAAACTCCTAAATAGAACAGGAAATGGATGTCTATTCTGGCCCTCTTAACACTGGTTTGTTTCAACAGAGATGATATGTAGAATGTATATTTTCCAGGTGATATGCACATTTCCTCCAGTGAGATTTTTGTAAAGTCTGAGTTCTCTTTGCTGAGAGAAGGGCCATTAGCATGAGTAGTTTAAGGGTGAGCTGTTTTAATGGCATACTATCAACAGCTGAAAAATTTTTGAGGTAGTTGAGTACAATCTGGGGAGTCCATGCTTCGGTGTAGCGTGGTAAGGCCGGTTTTTGATTGAACAGGCCAGACATAAACCTTGATACTAGAGGATGTTCACTCAGTTTTATACTGACCACTGTGATAAAGGACGACAGAGCACTTCGGGCAGTTGCTACAGCGCTGTATCCCACAGTTTTAGATTGGTGCGTAAGGAAGTCCAGAACTTGTTGTACGGCTGGGTGTCTGTAGCTTATGGAAGTATCCTTACAGAACTTAAGCCGGACTGTCACATAAGTCTGGTATTGTTTACGTGTCCCTGTACGCCATGAGTCCAGAATTATGTTAAGAGGTTCTCCCTCAACCCATTAAGCTACTAAGGGTTGATTTTAGCATCTTGATTTCCAATGGTTGAGATTTCAGCAACTGCAGGAGATGTGGATACCAGAACTGGGTTAGCCAATGGAGAATCACCAGTATTGCTGTTGTATTGCTTTCTTGGATGTATTGTAAAACTTTGCCTGTGAGACTGAAAGGAGGGAAACAGTACATAAGGTTATACCTTGACCAGTCTAGTGTGAAAGCATCAATGCAATTGGCTATTGCACCAGGATCTGGTTTCCAGGCTACATATTGGGATACTCTACAATTTAGGCTTGACGCAAACATATCTATGTCAGGCTCACCCCACTTTGCCGTAAGGTACCATTAAGACAGACAGGGCCAAAGACCATTCAGTGTTACTGTTGTGAAACACGCGGCTTGCCCTGTCCGCCTCTGCGTTTAGTTTGCCTGGCAAATGAGATATTGACAATGTTAGGTGCCTAGCCATGCACCACATAATTATTTCTCTGGTCATCTCATTGCAAAGTCTAGATTTCGTACCACCCATATTGCAGATGTAGGAGACAGCAGTTGTGTCGCCACAAAGTAATTTTATGCGACAATATTGCATAAGGGTATAAAGGGACTGCAGGGCTAACAGAATGGCCTGAAGCTCCAAGTAATTAATGATTCCTGGTATGACCATCTGCCACCAGTCACATTTGGTGTACCCTCTATCACCCCTCCCCAGCCTTTCAGTGAGCTGTCTGTCATGAGTGTGATATCAGGGGGTAGTGGAGTAATAGCTTTTGGGTATTGGTCAACATTAGAAGTACGCCATAGCAGATCCTGCCTGGACAGGGGAGAAAGGGTCATTTTCCCCTCAAGGTCCCAACCATTACATCTCAAGGCATTAGCTTTGTCATTTTCCAGGGACCTATAGAACAGAGTTGCATACTGCACACCTGAGAAAACTGATACCATGAGGCCCACTACAGATGCCACCTCTCTAATTTGAACTGGCTCTTGCATGACTGTGCACAAGAGTGCGATACTTAGATTTTATTACGTCAGCTTTCCCAGGGACCATAGAAATGGTCATGTTCTGAGAATTGAGAACAAATCCCAGAAAGTTGCCGACTACTTGGGTAGGCGTGGTGACAGATTTTGTGTCGTGAATTGTTAACCCCAGTGATATGAGCAGCGAAATGGTATCATTAATTGCCTGCGATAGTTGAAGAGGTGTCGCTGCCAGAAAAATGATTTCATCTATGTAGATCACTAAAAGGTATTCTTTTAATCTCAGGATAGCAATTACTGGTTTCATAACTTTTGTAAACACCCTAGGGGCTGAAGCTAGACCATTTGGTAAACATGTAAACTCATAGAGAGTATCTTAAAACTCAAATCTGAGATACTGTCTCTGCTGAGGGTTAATGGGCACAGAATAGCAAGCATCCTTGAGATCGAGTACTGCCATCCAATAGTCCTTTTGTGTCAACTGAACAGCGGATTGAAGGGATTCCATTTTAAAATGCTGATATGTGACAAACTGGTTTAGATTCTTAAGATTTAAGATGAGTCTATGAGATCCATCTTTTTTGGGTCAATAAAGACAGTAGAGATGTACTCGTTGGCACAGTGTGTAGCCTCAGTAATAACTCCCTTTTCTAGCAGCTTTTTAATTTCACCTGCCATAACAAGTTCTTCACCTCTAGAGAAACTAATATGCGGTACAGCTGGTTGGGAGGGCATGTCATCAAATTCTAAAAAAAATAGCCAGCCACCGTCTCAACGATGCTAGGGTCTGAGGTAATAGACCTCCAGGATTGCATATGTGTAGCTAAGTTATCAGCAACAAATTTTGGAACATTTACCTGGTCAGCCGCAGATACCTGGGCTACTGTGTCTGACGCTTGTTGTTTGGTTTGTTCTTGTGAAGCTCTTTGTGCCTCCAAATATATTTGGCGGATACTTCATGAAACTTTGTGTGGTGTTCATTGTTGTTGCTCTTACTTATTTGTCGGGCTGACTTTGTCGGGCATATTTCGCAAAAACGAGACTTCCTTTGTCTGGAGAAGATACCGCAAGAAACAACAACGGCTGAGAAACGTACAGAATACCAACTTGACATCATGTCCAAACCTCTTACATGCAAAAATCAGCATGTAAGTAACAAAATAGTACCACGTTTTAATTTGCGTTCCTTTGTCACTGTCAGCGTCATTAGGAGGTGCGTAACTGTAGAGTGCGTCAGCCATTTCCTAATATAGAAAAT
Organism: Platygyra sinensis; assembly: GCA_019787425.1. NCBI lineage: Eukaryota > Metazoa > Cnidaria > Anthozoa > Scleractinia > Merulinidae > Platygyra > Platygyra sinensis. The sequence goes on along the minus strand of JAHPZR010016793.1, from coordinate 3,179 downwards.
GCTGTAACATCATCCGTTCAAGTTGCTCCTTGATGAAAGTGAACGAAGGCCTTTCAGTGGGATCTTCTTTCCAACATTGTCGCATCAGTTCATACCTGAGAAAAAGAGTGGCAGGTGTCAGTTTTCATTCCCTGAAAAGAATGAAGTGATATAGAAGGAAAGCTTACATTTCATCAGAGCACATCTTTGGTTTTTCCATTCTGTATCCAGATTTAAGAGCCCCCAAAAGTTCATGATTACTTATGGTAGGATAAGGCGTCCCGCCTAGATACAAAGAAAGAAGGAGATCATAGAAAAAGATCAGTTTATGAGACAGGATGATATCGTCGTACAACTAGATGTATAGGGAAGCAAATCATGAAACAATCGATTGAAGATAATATTAATTTTCTGTAGATTACTTCCTCAAAGTTTCCTCAAAGTTTTCCTTCCTCAAAGTTTTGGCACAAGAATAGGGAATGCAAAATATTTGTTTAGCTTTTTATTGTTAATTAATATCCACTGGTACTACTTTTAGAGGTCTAGACAGCAGCCAGTTAAATTGTTAATCGTGTTGCATCAAGTTTTCTCGTCCCACAAGTGACCTACAAATTACCTACGTTCCTATCTTTTTTTTTTCTTATAAGGCTTACACATTATTAACTGAAGCCGACGAAAAGTGTTCTTCATACCCGCTGACTCTTTCTACGATATTTAAAGGCATACAAATTTCAAATTTCTATATATATTAAAATTCTAATTTGGCTCAGCGGTTTGGAGGGATAAAACAAATGAAATCACATGAATAATCAGTAATTTTATTTGTTTTATTCCTGGAGCCTCGTAGCCACATTACAATTTAAATACATCGAAAATGGCCTCTTTTGTTACATCAGCAACCTCTGAATTATTTTTAAACGCCATCGTGGCTCATATAAGAAGTCCTTATTCCTCTTTTAAGTTTGTACTCTTCTATTTTAACAGCTCCTTGCATGACTTTCGAAACATCTTATTTCTATAGCAGTTACAGATAATGATCAGATTGCACAGAGAATCTAGCGAGCAAACCGATAGGAAAATGGGTTTGTTTACAAAGCCTCGCAAAATTAAAAATACACAAACCAGGGCAAGAAACGCACAAGCTTAAGAAAAGGCACTGCAATTATCCTGGTTGTTTCTTAGAGCTCTCTTTACCTTTGAGATGAAACTTGTTCACGTTTTATTTGTTTCTCGTTATGGCGGATTACAAAAGTTCCAACGAAAGATCGAAAAATAGAAACAAAATTGTCAGAAAGGCTTGGCAGAAAAGGTTATTAATATACAATGACTCAACGGCAGGATTAAGTTAGAGATAAACCTTTTACAAAACAAATTTCTCCTTAGAACCTACCTATTAACAGATATCAGTCCCCGCCAAAGTTCAGGTTTTCAAGTTTTATTATTTCTACACTGTTTACAGACGAGATACAACTTAACATAACATAGTTTACAATAGTACAGAAATAAAAATACAAACAAAAGTTAGCCAGAAAAAACACTAGTTAATCAGTTCGGCAAAATTAAATGTTGTATTTGCTTTGCGATCTGGATCTTGTCTTTACCGGAATTATTAGGCTAAGTACTCTGGGACCTTAAAGGAGCACATCGACAAAATTACCGTTAAATTGAAGGAAACCTGAAAACAATACTTAACAAAGATAGAAAAACACCAAATAGATAACAACTCAAACCATAAAGGAACAAGTATTTGTTTTATTTTTTTTTTTATTTTGAAGAATTGGTAATTTATAATACAACTACAAATTACAGCAGAAATAACTATTTGCAACACTAATACAACAACTCAACAAAACGATGCAATTGTACGTGCTACTTTCGATACTACGATTTGCCCAAATTACTTTAAAACAAGACAGTTACTTATTTAACTTATAAAACCAACACTTACACTACTTACAATGTAATACGATTACTGATGCTACTTAATGTTTTTTTTTTTTTTCAACTCATTTTATAACTTCTGATAGTAGTAGATTTTGATAATTATACATTTCAATAAGAAAATTACCGTAAAAGCGAAGTTACATTTTTACGATTATTTTACAAATAGAGACATAAGAGTAGGAGTGGCACATCCCCTGAGACAAAGATATTTGGCGCGGCTCATGCACATAGTGTTCCCCATTTTGCTCTGAATTTCCTCAGTGTGTTATTTTTAAAAGCAATTGTACGTTCACAAAGAATCTTTTCATTAAGTAAAACGCAGAAAATTTCAAAACTGGGAGAGGCGTTATTTAACCATGAGAGAAAGATGTGGTATTTTGCAATAATGACATAATGATTGAGGGCTTGAAAAATATTTCATTCAGGCTTATAGCCGTATAAAATATCTAAAGCGCTTAGGGTGACATTTTCCGACCTCTTTTCGTTCCACCAGCTAATTACCCTTTGCCAAAATAATTGAGTACTGGGGCATTCATATAGAAGGTGAAATAAATTCTCATGAGGGTGGCTACAACGATCACAGCTCGGGGATGTTCTCAATTTCATATTGTAAAGATTGCTGTTATTAGGTAGAATGTTATGTACCACCTTATATTGAAAAAATCTTAGTTTGTTTTCCACTGTGACCTTGAAGGGTAATTCATAGACAGCTTTAGACGATATATTTTGTTCGACTAGTTCCCTTTCTACATTCGGAGGTTTAAGCATTTTCAGCACAAACATTTTAAGAGAAGTTTTGGCGGTGACGTTCGCGAACGTGACGTTGTGTCCCTTACTGTTATCAAGAAGTTCTGAATTAAGAATTGTTTTTTTCCATTCATCAGGGATCGCAGCAAGGATACCATTACAAGTTAGAAAGTTCACTGACAAACCATATTTTCTTTGAAAATCGAGTCTCGATAAAAAGGTTCCTCTTTCGTTTAAAAGATGGTGAATTTTAGTTACCCCTTTTCTATACCAAGACGAGTAAAACACTGGTTTCCCATCTATTCTCATGAAACGGTTGTTCCAAATAGTTTCGTGTAGATATAATATAGGAATAAGGATGGAGAAGATTGACGGCGGATTAGAAACAACGAAGTTGAAAAATTTAGGCTTAAAGTGCCACTGCGACGAAATTTTTCGAATTCCTTGTTTTTGCATTTTCTGAATCTTTAAGTGGTACTTACTCACCTCTCCAAGCCGTTTTGTCCAAC
>JAHPZR010016792.1:15000-33623 GCA_019787425.1 Platygyra sinensis | reverse complement strand
ATTAATCACTTTGAATTCATAACTGACCTTTTTCCCTCCCTGGTAGCTAAATACAAGCTGTGTTGTCCGAGACTCCTTCTCAAATAGCTTTAAGTCTGTCAGAGAGATATTCAAGTCACACTCGTCTGAGAAAAATTATGATGTAAGAAGAAGGTTTTTAATGTTATTATCCTTCCAGAATGAGTGTCTCAGTCTGAAAACAACTACTGCTTCTTCTGGCCAAACATGATCCTGAATAGGGACCTTTACAGAAAGACTGCCAAAGCATTATCCAAATGAAAATCAAACACAAATGAATCTGCTGGTCAGGCCAATTGTACTAAAGAAAGTTTCAGGCTTTTATCTCCAAGGCTGCCCTGCTTTGGACACTGAGCTGGCAAACGCAAACCTGGCACCCTCAGAAAAACTCTCTGGCACTTTTAAAGGTAATTCCTCTGAAATAAAGGTGGCAATAGATTTTTGTTCATTTTGTGCACCCAACACTTATAATATGAGAAGGTCACTTTTGAAACAAAAAAGGGGGTGTCCAAGCTCATAAAGGAGCACTGGGAAATTGAAAATGCCCCAATTTTGCATTGTTTGATGTTTATTAGAAGAACACTCCCAGCAGTAAGTACAAGTGGGCCAAGACTCGCTTCAACACGCATTGAACAATCAGTACATGTACATTGTTTAGGACACAAATAAGCATTTAAAGTTTTAGACAGAAAGCTGAATCCTTGATTAAAATTTGAACCAATTTCTTGACATGGTTACCAAACTGCTAGAATAAAAAAGACCACAGTGTATCTACTTTTTCCTTATTTATTCAATTTTCAGCAATAGCCCTTATCACGGTTTTTGACGCCATCTTGACAGGTGGGCAAAGCGGTCAGAAATTACTGTGTTTGTATGGGAATCCGATAGCAAATAACTTCTTCCAAAACTGAATTTTTCACAATTTGTGAATCAAAACTTTAAACTACTAGGTAGAAGATTATATTCACCAAGTTTGAAGGATGTAGCTTTCCTATAAGTCACTGAGCTATTTTTTTTTAATTTTCCATACATTTGTCTGTAATTTTTTTCCTGTGAGCAGCGTCTAGACGTTTGTCTACCCAGCCAAGTTTACAGACAAATTTATGGAAAATTAGAAAAATTAACTGAGCGACTTCTAGCCAGGCTACATCCTTCAAACTTGGTGAATACAATCTTCTAACTAGTATTTTAACGTTGCGTTTCTTAAGTTGTGTAAAATTCATTTTGGAAGACGTTATTTGCTATCGGATTCCCATACAGACACTGTAATTTCTGACTGCTTTGCCTACCCGTCAAGATGGCGTTGAAAACTGTGATTAGGCCTATAGCAATCAGATTAGTCTTTTCTCGCCCAAAGCTTATGATAAGTTGATTACAATAACTGTCCAGAGAAAAAGGTGGCGTACCCATGCTCACAGAACTGACAGCTTAATATCAATGCGTTAATTTGCCCTGTTTTCAATTTGCACATGCACGAGAGCACACTTATCTAACACCTTTTTGTATGCGCAGAAAGGATGTGCAATGCAAATGTGAGGAATTGCCTTAGGGTGGCATTTGAAGTTCCATGCAGATCTAGCCTGTGAACAGGCTTCTGGCTTACCTGAGCACAGGAAATTTTGTGCGAAGTGCTGAGCAAAGGGAGCCTGCATGCGGGTCTTAGAATACCCAATGTGTGCATCCAAATTTTGGATGTAAAGCAATGATTGGTGGACTTAAGATTATTCATGACATATTCTTACTTTTCAATTCTGGTAAAGACAAATCAAAATGGCAAAAACGTTTTCCAGGAGTAAGTTATCTTCTTTTGCGTTGGGTACTCCAAAATCTGTTCTTCGACTAGGCTATAAGGTAGGCACTTCACACGGATTGACTGCAGTTCAGGGCTTACAAAGTTTTCAGACAGATTGGAGTTCCTTATGACTTCAATTCCAGCTTGTTCAAGGACTATAGAGATTAAATCTCATTCCTTTCTTATTTGAAGGCTTTAACATATTTTCAGTTGAGAGTGATTTCCAAGAATCGCCATATTGAGTTCCGGTGTGCACTGAGTGGTTGAAATTTGACAGTTGACAAGCTAAGTTCTTGTGGGAGGCAGCCGCAATTTAGGAAGATCCATCCAGGCTTGCCTTCCTATGTCTCCACTATGTTAGCCTGCGTTGCAGACGAAACTAAATCCCATCCAGGGTTTAGTTTCGTCTACAACACAGGCTACTATTGTCTCCGTACTTCAGGAATGGGAAGCCTCTTCACAGGCCAATGCAGACCATGCAAGTTCAATATATATACATCTACACAAAATTACAGTAATGATACAAACCATGACAAATTAATTACGGAAAAAAAAACTTTTGACTAGTCGAAAAAGCCTGGGAAACAAACGATGAATGCTAGATGATGTCTATAATACTGTTTTAATAGCTGTCAAAGTACTTGTATAAATTGATCAAATTAATTTTGTACAAGTACTTTGACAGCAACTAAACCAGTATTATAGACATCACCTTGTATAAGTTCATAGTAATTCACAGCTCGAGCTATAACCTGGCTAGTGGGTAACTTTAACAGACTAAACGTGATTAAAGTTTTATCTGTTCACAAACTTTACATTACAACCAAGCAGCTGAGTACAGTATATAATTACACAGAAGTTTTAAAAACTGCTTGCCTTATGAATACATGTAAGCTTACATTATGTTATTGTAGTGGTAGTATTTCGCTAACTTACCAGGAATATTGAACGGAGGGATAGCTGATACCGAGGATCGATTTAATGCCTCGTTATTTTCATCGCTTTGTGAGCTCTCATGATCAACTTTATCTTTCATTGGTTCCAGGAAGACTCCCGCGTCCGTTCAATTATAAAATTCTGTACCAACCTTGAAGCTCATTACAACAGCTTGCAACACGGAGGGACAGCTGTTTTAAGCAAAAAGATGCCACTGTTAACGGAATTATTGCCAGGTCAAGTACGCATTATACTTAATAATATTTACACTGCCCCGAAAAACAACAGACAACAATGGCGGAAATCTCTCACTTTAACAATCCATTGAGATTCCTTCCACACTACATATCTCCACGCTCGATTTTCAGTGCTTCTCTCCTGGAGATTCTTCCGACTGTAGCACAACAGGATCTTTAGTCTTCCCACTCAGTAAAACCCATCATCTTGACTTTCATGAACTTCATTTACTTGCGTGATTTGAAAACAGTTTACAGCAACAGCGAATCGCCGAGGTGACGAGTCTTCGTCCCAGGCTCCTGTCCTCCGACGTTCCAAAGCGCCGACAGGCTTGGCGCGCCAAAGAAATAATTGACGGCTGTGACTTTTTCGGTCTCTGATCTTAACGTTTTTTCATACACACAATTATGGCCTAATATAACAGATTATAACAAGACAGAGACCTCAAACTACCTAATGTAAGGCCTTAACTCTTACAGTCTCCTTCGCAGCCCTTTTTAGTGTCGTCACGCAATGTCCCTGGGGAGGAGCATTGTGTGACGTCACTAAAAGGGCTGCGAGGGAGACTACAAATCTTAAAAATTCAAAAAATCCCTCTAGGCCAATATTCAGCCCACCACCACCCCAAAAGCACACAAGGCATTAAGGCTAAATTTAGCTTGGATTCGTGTGCTTTATGTATGGGAGCTCACCAAAGATTGCAGACATGACAGAATTTTCATTCATATTTGTGGTCCTGCATTGAAAACCTAAGAAGTCCACTTGACTGTTTTGCCCCTAGCCCTCCAGCATTGCTTTGATGACAAATTTTTATGGCAGCCAGGACAAAAACACCCCAGAACCCTCCCCTGGATCTAACAATGACACCTGATGTAAGAACAAAACAAAACTATTGATAATTTACAGGATTACAGCCCTCCTGCTCCTACCCCACGATTGCCGCCCTCAATAAGACTACATATAAAAGTCATACATAGTCAATAATACACTGGCTGATGCTTACAATTAGTTTATTCTAATATAACATGATTTATCTGTCAGGAGTAATATGGTAGTCTGCTTGAGATCGCTATGAACAATAATATGATCTTTGATATACAGTTAGCACTTCCCTCTGAAGATCTGATATAGCTAGTTCTACAGAATTTCTTATAGTGTATTGTAGTATTCTCAATGATTCAACAAATTTTTTCTTGATAATGATGTTGGATACATCAAAACATTGAAAAACGTTACTCCTGATATTTCAGGTTGTCATTTGACTTTGAATTTCCTCATGCAAGTAAAAGAGCTATGTCATCATGTATTATTGTGTCAAATCCAAGATATCTTACTGGTGGGACATGTAGAGAAGGGGTAAACAGAGGCATCTGTCTCTGAGGGAACTCCCATGTTAAAGGGATGGAAAAAAACTTGTCGAAGATCAAACTGAGTGTGGCTCATTATCGTTAGCATCATTTGACTCCCAGTAAAAAGAAACCATGCTAGAACAGGAATAAAATTAAAAGTGTTACTATATAGTGCATTTGATAGAGGCATTGTCAACAAATTCTTTCATCTGTGCTGGAATTAATTAAAACCATTCATGTCTGATTGATCTTAACCAAACACAGCATAAGTATAGTGCTTTTTAATTTGTTCGTATTAACCCTAAAAGATACCTTAAAGGCTTCATGGGTAAAAACACTAGCATCCTGCCCTAAATGTTAAGTGGGACAGAAATCTGAAAAACCCCTAGGTGGGACGAAAACAATTCCCATCCCTTTCACACAGAAGCCTGCCCTAGGGACACCACTATGCACCTATCAACTTTAAGCCCAGGGGAGGGGTGGGCTATACAAAAGAAATTGCCTCAGCAAGCCTGTACCTGGATAGGGACTGAGACAATTAGGTGCCACCCCAGGGTCAGTTTTATATTTACTAAGACCTGTCTTTGACAGAAATAAGCTAGCCAAGGGTCAGGACATTGACATTTCCTAGGTGCCCAGGGATAGGGAATTTGACTCACCTTGTCAAATCCCCTTGGGTTTGACCAATCCTCCCCCAAATCCTGCTGGGGCTTAACATTGATGGGTGCATTAATTTGCCGATACTTGGTAATTTTGAAGAGGAATTTGAGAAGACAATCAATCTATGTTATCTCCACATGTTTGATTCTGAACTGTCTTTGTTTAACTTCCATAAAAATTTCTTGATCAGGTGTTTCATATGCAAGAACGACTTCCCCTTTATTGTTCACTGGAGTTGCCACTTGAGGTGCTTGAAACAAGAAATGAGTCCTCTTTAGTTCTTTAAGTTTAATTCTTTGAGATCTCCTGCATTGTCTTTCAGTGTTTTCGTTCACTTCCTTAAGCTTGCACCCAGGTTTCGTAATTTTGCCTTTGCATTGGAAGTCCAACGCTGCATACAAATGTCTATTTGCGTTTAATTCTTCAGGAACATTTTGGGAATTTTCTTGCTTTTTCCTTCTTCCTCGTGACTTTTTATTTGGCCTTTTCAAAGCCAGCAGGTCTTCATCATCTACTTGATTTGGAAATTGTGGTGACACCTTAGAGAGGAATTACAAAAGAATTAAAAGAGCATTTTCAATGCAAAGAAAGGGTAACATTCAGAATGAACGAGCTACTGATTGAATTAGTTTAACGCTACTAAAAGTACCTAACAGGGGGAGGGCCTGAAAAACCAAAGACAACAGTTAATGTATTTCTCTTTGAAAAAAGTGCTTTTAGCCAAACATGATGAACTGAACGAATTCCTACCCATTTCATAGACACTTCATCATCTACTGGCAAAGATGCCGCCAGAAAGGGCCTTCTTGCAGCCTGAACAGGAGTACAGTAGTGCTTTTGCCCATTCAAAGGACTCTCGATAAAATCTAATGGTGGTTTCAGAACGCTAGTTGAATCTCTTCGCTTTCGTCTTTTCTTCTTCTCCGCCGCCATGTTTGAAATTTTTAAAAATTTCCGCATAAAACAACCGCTGTTCAAAAAGAATAGGGGCTTTTAAAGCCTCGCTCCCGTGACGGAAGTAACAAAGTTTCACTTCCGGCCCTTCGGCTCTTCCGGCATTTTATTCTTGCACCCGTTTCTTCAGTTGTCATCATGTCGCTTTTGCACTACATAACCTACAAGCTTGTGATAATCAGAGATCGAAGAATTGGTTCGATATATTACGCCATTGCTGTTCTTATTGTGCTCTATACGCTGGCTGAAATATTTCTCAAGAAGGGATATTTAGAGGTATTAAGTTCTTTGTGTTTTTCACTTTTATAAATTGTATCTTAAGACTTAATACGCTGCAATGTTCTGGCTCAGTTATATTACAATTTGGTATTACGTTTGCTTTATTGCATTTTAATATAGTTCCATGCACCAGAACAAAGGTAAATATTAATAACCAAATTGTGCCAGGGGTAAAATTGAAAGTCAAGATATAATCAATGCAAGGTTTTGTGTTCACTTCCTGAGACAATAGCGATGTTTCTTGTTTACAAACATTAACGTCATATTTCTTTTGATATTCAAATTTGCCAGCCACTGAACAATAGCATGCATTGTTTCAACAGCCAATAAACCTCTGGTTGGCACATTAATGACAATAGGTGACATAACAAGTAACATCGCTATTTGGGTCCCAACATAGTCCTCCCCCCCCCCCCCCTCCCTTCGCCTAACTAAGAAAAAGCCATTTTTCTTCTAAACCCCACAGTAATATTCAAAAGAGCAGCATGGGGTTATGGGGTTATGATTGGTGGGGGATGGATATAATGAATTTGGCCAAGATATCAATAGCTAATGAACCACATATCAAAGGTGACAAAATACGAAAAAGCATGCAGAGAGCTATAAATATGGTTTAATCTTTTCCATGCACAAAAATCTAGTTTAGGGATTGTAAATGAACTAAACTCTTTCACTTTGTTAGACTAATAACTCTTTATTTTTCCTAGTTTGATACATCACCAGAGGCTACCATGAGATTTGTTCTATCGGATCCCAAAGAAGATAACAGCGAAAGTGAACACATTTTACAGTATGAGGACTTGAGCTATTGTTGTAACAATGGTAAGCTGCACATATGCATGAGCTTAAGCCTGAAGGCTGATGACCCCAAATTTTCAGGGGGTGGGTGCATGTCCTCAAACCCAGCAGCACCTTGTGCCTTCAGAGCTTGATTAACATTCTTCTGTAGACTGCATACTCCATGATGGTTCTTAACCCTGAAGTATGTATGAACATGTATATATGTTAAAAATTCAATTGGTACTGTCACATGCACTCCTATACAAATCAGACTGATTTTTTCATGCACACGATTGATTGAGACAGTTAAATCTGGCTAAAAAAATTTGATGTGCAGATGGATGTTCAAACAAACTAACCTATTGGATTAGCCTGCACATCAATTAGTTATAATATGAGTCTGTAATAATTATTCAATGGTGGGTTCATTAGCTCACTACTTCATACTACAGCCAGATTGAACTCTCCATCAATAATGCGGCAGACATCAGCTGTTCCAGATGAATTATATATATAAATACAGTACAAAAAAGATTTCTTGTTTACTGATAGAGAAGGTTTCTAAGATGTGCACCCCATGCCAGACCATGGACGCTCGGGAATTATCTTGGCCTGTGGAATCTCGCACAATTAGTTTGACAACATTTGCAAAGGATCGCTGGCAAATCAAAAATATGTCAGAGTCAACAACTGGAAAACTTCATCAATTCGAAACAATCAGGTACATTCCATTATAGTTTTTTCTGTTGATTAGAAGAAATCTATTAATCTACTTCAAGCTCACTTTAGGCTATATTTGTCCTAGAGCTAGACTGATTCTGAGACACATGCTTTCCTGTAGCTTGGATACGTTTAGCCCATTAATAAATATCATAACATAAATTCTCTCTATACCCCACTAAGATATAGTAGCCTGCAAATGCAGATGTCGCTTGTCTCCGATTGTCTGGGTGGAGACAAGCAACAGCCAAAAATATGTCTGCATTGACTAGCTACTACGATTAGGAACCTGAATCAAATTAATAAATACTTGTGAGGGCTTGAGAAATCATTGTGAATCCAGAGAAACTGAGACAGGGAGTCTCATCCCTATGCCTATTATATTGACAATATTATTTATCTTGGATCCAGAAATTAAATATAAACCCAGGGACCACAAACAGTTGTAGCAACTTGTCCTTTTGGCGCTTGCACTCCCTCTCCCGGGTTAGACCCTGGTTATGTGTAGTTTTGGTCTGAAAGGTTAGGGCGGGTATAAATTATGAACATTTTGTTCTGAAATAGGGTATGTTTTTCACTCTGGGTTGGCATTGCTATTTTGTTTAATTTACAAGTTTGTTTTTGTTTCCACATCAACATAATCTCCCTTCTCAAATGTTTATGCAAGCAATGGCATTCCTGGTCAGTTGCAGTCATATATTAGATCCGTATGCTCACTTTCGAGCTCTGAAATGGGTATCAATTTTTTGTTCAGGTCAGAAAGAGGATGTGGAAATTCACAAATTCTTGTCTGAAATAAGATACCAGTTTCAAGATTCGAGTCACACATCCCCACCCATAACTTTAGGACTTTACCCCCTCCCCCCCCCCCGCCCAGTTCTCACCCTTTCCCATATCTTGAAATTCTTCCTCTCATTGAATATAATTATCCCTCAGAGAAAAGATGTACTTCACAGTTCAACCAGAGTCAATGGTGATCAAGATAGAACATGCAGTGTTGGCCACAAAGTTTTTTAGAGGAAAAGGCATGAAGGACCTAGCAGCTTCACAAAGAAACATGAAGGGCTATCTACATAGCCATGATGGAACTATTCTAAAAAGGCAAAATATACCTAACAGTGTCATCAGTTCAAGATAAATGAGGTTTTATGATAGGCCCAAACCAGAAAAATTGGTTCCAAACATTTGTCCTTTCAATTTGCCCCTTAAAGTAGTCCCCCTCTCTGACCCTTGAGTTCCAAAAATGTGTCCCTAAAAATTTTTCCCTTTAAAAGTTGGCATTAAAATGTGCTCTTTAACAGTCCCTAAAATTGCACCTAAAAACTAGTCAAAAACATTTTCCAAAAATTTGTCCTTTAAATCGGTCTCTAAAATTGGACCCAAAAATTAGTCCCAAAATTTTTCTCTTAAATTTGTCCCAAACTTTGTTTCTAGATGTGCCCCAAAATTAGTTTCTATTTTAACTTTGTGTGTATCCTTTATTTGTTCCCAGTCAAATCAATAGTCAATCAGTCAAATCAACAAAAAACAGTTTTATTGTTTCCTATTCTGCTATATAGGCTTTCATCCAATGGAGAATGATAGATTGAGAGGAATGGCAGATAAACTCACCATCCAGGAGATTCTTAGGGCAGCTGGAGTTGCAAGTTTAGATGCAACCTTCTGATGCTCTCAATGCTAAGGGAAAACCTTTCGTCGGCATGGAATAGTGTTACACATGGCCCATTATTTATCAAAATTCTGAGTCAACTTTTCTGGGAACAGGGTAAGTAGGTAAAGGGGCATTCCTAATGTGTTTCTCAATCCTATTTCCAGCATTGTTGCACTGAAGTAAAACTATTTGACAGGTTCATCATATGTTAGGTAGGTAAAGTGTGCATGGGGGTTCACCAAGTGTCCCATCAGGCCCATGCTTATCCCAGTTCAGTAGCAGGAAGTAACAAGGAGTATTTCTACTCCTTCCCGGATCAGATGCTAAGTCGATTGCAGTGGTTACCCCCTAGCATTAAATTTGCCGTACCATTTATTCACCTGGGTGGAGAGTGAATGTGAGTTTAAAAGTGTCTTGCCAAAGAACTCAACAACATTGTCCCCAGGCAGGACTCGAACCCAGAACACTCAATTCGAAGACTAGCACATATCATCACGAGGCATCACGCCTCCACAGGTTCATAATAATTATGAGTGTGCCAATATTTATCATCTTTATTTTGCTTAGGTGTCTGGTTAATTTCAGGTAACTAATTGCATTTAACTATCAGTCAGTAAAATTGTACATGTCCTTCTTTTTCATCAGAGACATAGAGTATTCATATCATGTGAGAAGAATCCCTTATGGCAGATTACAGAGTTAATGAAGTGATACCAGTGTCAACTCGGAGATTTTGCGAACTCTAGTCATGAGGCACTTCAAGAAAATAGACTGTTTAGGAAGCGCTATGGAATCAAAATAGAATTCCATCAAAGTGGTAAACTAGGTGAGTTTTAAGAAATAATAGCAATATCAAAACTGCAGTGGCTTTTTAGACCTTGATTACTAGTAAAAATATACAATCATCTGACACCATAGGTCTGCAACACGTCCAAAGTAGTGACTCTACATGGCGCTAGAACATACCTTAAACTAGTGCATATGCTCTGCAAGCCAAGAATAATTCGATGACTCTTCTTTGATTTGTCTTTTAGGTTGGTAAATTTTCTTTGCTATTGTGAAGAAGGTTTTTAACAATCACCAGCTCAGGAAATATTTACCAATAAATTTGTTTTGTGTTTCAGGTCATTTCTCGTTGCCAGCACTGCTACTCCACCTTGTTTCTGGAGTTGGGCTTTTAACACTGACGGCAACAATAGTGGACATTCTCACCTTATATATCCTGCCGATAAGTTAAGATACGCAGATTGTGTATGAGGAGTCTCCCATTGTAGAAATGAAAAAGAATCAATAACAAATATGCCTAGAAGCTCTTCATGATATATACCGCACACTTCCGAAAGTACGACCGCCCGAGAGTAATGTCAAAAAATTGTGGCCGCTAATAAATCCCAAAAGTGGCGACCCTTCGAAGTAGCAAGCACACCCCACCAAGTCGCTCCCCCCGAAAATAGGAAGACCCAGATTCAATATTGTATTTATTTGCCAATCAATTACGCACAGTAACTTGGAAAGTTTGGGGCGCCGTACATGTTGAAACAAACCAGGAAAATTTTCATCAAGTAACAGAAACGTAGTATAGGATACTTTGATTCAAATTAATGTCGTTTACAACAAGAGCGTGTTATAAAAAGAGCGTTTCTTCAAATGTAAATTGAAAACTCGACCAAGCGCACTGAGATATTGTTGCAGGAAACTAACGTAGCGTTGCGTCACAAAGAACAAACAGTTTTATGGTATTTAAGTAACTTTCCTGCTTCCTGGTATCTAACTAACTTTCTGCTCTAGACATGAAGAGCTTACCCATTTGGTAGCAATATAGATTTAAACTGGAAGAAGAGCCCAGTACAACCAACTCTTCATGACGTTTTTCCCCCAAAGTAACCGACCCCTCAATCGAAAGTAACGTACCTCAAAGCCAAAGGCTACTGAGTCCGTAACGAGGGTCGCTACTATTGGACGTTACGGTATATCTTTTTGTAGGGAAAAGGGTTTCAAAATCAAGGACATTAAATTTATAAATAAGAATTAATATCCATGCCCATAATCTACAGCTACACTCAGTTTAGCACTGCTACTGTAAAGTAAGAACTGAATTTCAATTCTTATTGTAAAAGTTGTTAATGAAAAAGGGTCTTGGTGAAGTCCCCAGAAATTGAATCAGACTGAGGAATGAATGTTTTCTAATCTGTAATAAAGTTTTTTCAAATTTACCTTGGGGTTGAACATAATGTCTGCTCTGACAATAATGTGTATAATAATGCTGGTATTCTCCTAGTGTACCTTGCCACGCCCAAAACACGAGAGAAAAATATATGTGTTACATAAAGTAAAGAGCCCAATATCTTCTTCTGTGTTTTGAGGCTGGTATTCTTGTTCTTTGAAAGTGAGAATGATCATCGCAGTAAATTTCCAATTTAAGCAATTGGAAAGAAGAACCCTGAAAAAATCAGGGCTTCAACGGGTTTCGCGGAACCCGTGACCTCCGCGATACCGGTGCGATGCTCTACCAACCGAGCTATGAAGCCACACATTGGGAGCGAGGTCAATTTATTGAGTTCATATCTTCCCGTGCAGTGAAGTAATGCGAAGCATATATGAAATAATTCATATTTGAACTGCGGTTATAGATGAAAGTGAAGAATGATCATCGCAGCAAATTTCCACTTTAAGCAATAGGCCATTTTTACAGTTGTGTGCTTAGTTACCTGGCCATGAATGCAAGCGAGGTTGGAGGTGACCTTGCTTTGATACAGACCTCTCAGCTTTTCTCATGTAAATGCCAACTAGTTAGCATAAGAACAACTTGATTTGCACAATAAAAGCAGTGAGGTCTGTATCAAAACAAGGTCAACTCCAGCCTCGCTGCCATTCAGAGGCCAGGTCACTAAGCCGACAACTGTAAAATGGTCTATAGAAGAAGAATGCATGGTTACATGAGGGACTAAATTAAGAGGTCATAAATGAAACGAGTTTTGTGGTTGTATATATTAGTGTAACTG
Organism: Platygyra sinensis; assembly: GCA_019787425.1. Taxonomy (NCBI): domain Eukaryota; kingdom Metazoa; phylum Cnidaria; class Anthozoa; order Scleractinia; family Merulinidae; genus Platygyra; species Platygyra sinensis. The sequence continues at coordinate 21,245 of JAHPZR010016792.1, read as the reverse complement.
TGTTGAAAGAAGATTTGAATGCGGTTTTTCTCTATCAAGATGACGTTAAATGATCTTACTTAAGTGATTTTGACGAGCAGATTGCTGTAGAAATATTTAGGAGCAATAAGAGAATGCAAGACCTCTTCGGACCACCTGTTTTACATGTATGAAAGAACGACGTATAACACAAAAGGTACTTTCGTGATTCAATTGAGAAGTAGATAAGTGGCCCTGTATTCCTGTAGTTTAGTCCATGTCGTTTTTAATCAGAAATTGAGATAGCTGCAAATCATAATTCTATTTAATGGGTAATAATAATACCTAAGATTCTTTTCTTCAGAAACTCATAAATGTAACAGGACAACCTGTAAGTGGAATATTTATTTACTTATTACTTTTATCCTGTTTTGGGGTAGTTTGTAGTGAAGGTCCGTAGATGTAGTCCGTGGACTGCCCTGTTCGTTTGGTAGTCTACTGAACCAGTTCGTAGAGGGGGTCCTCGCGCCGGGGGTTAGTGTTTTCGGGTTACCCGCACAACAGCACCACTAATTTAGCTTAGGGTTAGATTTCTCGCCACTGACAGGCTGGGCATGGAGAATTGCTGCATTTGCGTATCGACTATTCCCAAAGGAACCGTAGTTAAGAAAAAGTCCCTGAAATGCCTATGCGCGTTCGTCCTCCAAGTTAAGCTTATTCATTTGGGTTAGGTTTACATATTTCAGCTTAGCTAGGGTTAGATTTCTCACCACTGATAGGCCGGAATGGGAGAATTTTTTTGCGCATTGACTTCCCATGGTAAATGCCTGGAAAATTCAGTGAAATCCTCACTTGTAGGCGTCTTTAAAAATTAGCAGGCTAGCGCTTAGGAGTAGTGTTATTTCGAGTTAGGGTTAGATTTCTTGCAACCGACAGGCTGGACGTGGATAACTGCTTTGTGCCTTGACTATTCCCATTTGACAGGTGAGTAAAATGCAAAGAAATCTTCTATTTACCCGGTGGCGTCTTTCAGAAAGTTAGTGTTTGCTGTTAAGGTTAGGATTATTTCGAGTTTGGTGAGATTTCTCGTCACAGACATGCTGGAAGCGGACAACCCCTTTGCGCGCTTATTCCCGATTCCCATGGGAGAGGTTGGAAAATGCAAGGAAATTTCACCCACAGGCGTCTTTCAAAAAGTCAGGTTAACGCTTAAGTTTAAGATAATTTTAAGTAAGTGCAAGAATTCTTGCTTTTTAGAGGCTGGGCATTGATAAATCCTTGTACATCGACTATTTTTAATGGGAAATGCCAGGAAAATGGTCACACAACGCGCGCGTACAGCTTTATTGAAGAAAACTGTACGTGTCCAAGAATTAACATATTTTTTCATTTTCTGGAGACGTGAGCTTGGGATGCCTGTAGTAAAATATTCTTTACTGTATTCTTTATGGTTTTGATACTTTGTGACTCAGAATTAAGAAATAACAACAACTGATTGAAAAGTTTGCTGACGACATAGCTTTAATTCCATTGTTAAGGTCTCGAATGCACGAGGTATTACAAAATAATCCTTTTACATTAGATTACCAAACAAATACAAAAGCAATCATAAATTTGGGGCAGTGTACGTTGCAGCAGATCTGCTGTGTTAGGCGAGTTGGCCAACATCAACCCAGTGGGTTCACTACTTTGCTATCAGAAATAAACAAAATATAATTGTAATTAGTAGAATTCTACTAGTTCACTAATGCAAATGCTGTAATTTTTATTGGCTGAGCTACTCGTATGCTATCAGCCATTACAGTACAGTGGCTACCGGTCAACTCTCTAGAATGATCGGCAATTGAGACTATAGTTTATTTTGCTCCTTTGTAAAACTATTTCATTTTCTCAATCCGACAAATGAAGTTGTTCTGTGTGGGGTTCAACTAATAGCTGAGAACAAAGGAAGGTCAAGGTAAGGGAGTAATCCCCATATAGGCCTAATACCCAAGGTAATCCATCTTAAATTATTTTTACACAAGGTACTCAGTTCTTACGCGGATGTTATTCGCGCGTTGCGTGGATGTGTTCGTGGATGATTTGTTTATGTTTAGTTTCGTTTCATTTCAAAGCGAAAGAAAATATACAACGTCAAAAAAACAAACCTATTCATGATTCAGGTTTGCAGCAACATGTCCTGTCAGGGGGGCAGGGACGATTCCCAAACCAGATGACATAGGGCAATGAACAACCATTAGAAACATGAAACAAACGCAGTCATGGGTAGTCGGTACAATCAGTACAATTACCGCAACTTGCAGCATCTGTAGTAAAATAAATAGTATGGAGTTAAAAATGACTATCGCCATTTTTAGCACGCTCTAACGATTAAACGGACTGAAGAGGCAATGAGCGTACGTGGGAAAGGAGACAACCTGCCCCGTATTTCAGGCGGATCATTTATTGGATTCTCCGGCTCGGCATTATTGCATTCTTGGCTTTAATTTTGTAATGCAACTCTACCAGTTACTTAGATGTACATTAAGCTAAATACTCTTCATAGCGAGCTTTATTCTTTTAGTCTCCAATACGTTCCTTCCGTACTTACTTTGGGTATAGGCGGCCACAAAAATCAGCAACAGACACAGATTAAACTTCACATCCATGACTCAGACCGCTATAAAGAACAAGATAAACAAACTTAGTTCTCAAAATCTTTCAGTTTCATTAGAAACCTCCCTAAAGAAGAAAGTGGTTAGCTGTGGAAATGGCCTTCTGGTCTGCGAATCTGAATGTTCTTCTTGACTAAAAATCAGTATTACTCGTTAAAGCAGATTCACGTTTCAGCAGGTCAATAGACTAAATTCGAAAAGCTTCTAACCGTTGAGTGAAAAATAAACCAAGCATTCATCCCAAACAGGCACTCCAATTTAATGAAACCATCACAAGCTAATGATAAATTAATAGCAAAGTTTGAAACTTCGAATTCGGAAAAAAAGGTTTATTCATTTGGCTTTTATATCATGTTAAAGCCGACGGAGCCTTTTAAAAATGAACAGGTTCACAATGTTTTCATTTGTGATGGAGTTTTATAATCTTAGGTAAAAATGCCGGAACCAAATCAATATTCCATTATTTCAACTCATAAAGTAATAAACGTCAAAAACCCTTATTCTCTGCAACGAACTGGACCGCATTGCTGGATAACCTAAATAAATCAGTTGCTACCGCACACTAGCCGATTTTTTGTCGCAGAGATGCAGATTTTTTTCGGGGTTAAATCGGGTTAAAATTTGTCGGAAACATCAGCTTGCCGCACACTAGCCGATTTTAACCGCGTTTAGTCTTGGGCCGAGTCGATCTCCGCCATGTTTGAAAAGAGGCTTGTTCACGTGACTCTCATGACGATTCCTCATTAGTTGAGGTACGCGCGATCCCTGACAAACTGTCTTGGTCCACCGCACACTAGCCGACAAGGCCCGACAAGACGTTTTGAGATCTAGCACTGTCAGATATCGCCCGATAAGCTCCGATTTTGTCGCAGACTTGTCTGAATTCACTGCACACTAGCCGACCAGCGAAGATTTGTTGTCAGCCGACAAAAAATCGGCTAGTGTGCGGCGGCCTTTTAAGGGCGCGCGAGATCGCCGTGGTTAATTAACGAATGTCGATATTATGTTTAAACTTCTGAAAACGACTGTCCAAATTGAAATCTTGTTTATTAAACATTACTTTTATTGCCTGCATTATTTGAAATACCTTTCTAGGAACAGAACTAAACGTCACTCAAATATCTACTAATTATAGGCCATGATCGATCAGAGCAATCGGCTTTTCGACGAGAATTGAAGTGAAGTCTGCATGCCAAAAAAACACATCGAAGCTACGTAATTTTTCGTAAATTATAAAACCAATTAGAAATAAAACTTCAGTTAAATATGTTGAGCTTTAGAAACAGGTGGTTGCTTGTACAAACTAGAAGCGAAAAAGGTACAAAAGATTCTAAAACTTACATGCAATCCGGATTCGGTGTGCAAACAGTAAGAGCCTTTAGTCTTGATCTCGTAACGAAGACACTGCTAACTTCAACTCAATGTTTTCTTATGTACTTTCAGGGACAATAGGTGTACTTTGTTTCGTTTATCGTACGTACGTGCCCAGTGTAGTCGTACTTCATTAACGCTGGACAATATCAAAATATATGGCTCCGAATTGTTTCCACCTTTTTTGTCATTTTTTTTGTTTCGGTTTGACCTTGCGCCCTTTCAGGCAAACCTCCAAAGAGAATGAGCGGGTGGTGGTGAAACATGTTTTACGCTGCGTCGATCTACAGTAGTCCCTTTAATGCATTATTGGAGAAATCAACGCTAGTGTCAATTTGTTAAATTTTCATCCGTGCATAAGCGACCTGTTACGAGTAAACTTGCATGATCAAGGGTTTTTTTTTCCTTTTTTCAGATCTATTTTAGATAGTGAAATATCAATGTTGTATGTACTCCACATGCAATAGTAACAACTTAGATAAAACAAACATAGATCTGTAGCGAAGACAGACTAACTTTCAGGGGCAATAGATGTCTTTGTTTCTTTTATCGTACGTACATGCCCAGTGTAGTCGTAAAAGGGCACTTGACTCTTGGCTTCACAGTAGATTTCAAGTAAGCACTTGACTCAAGTGCACTCGAAAATCTCAAGTCGCACTTAAGGAAACTTGGCTTCACACTTGATGATAAAGTATATTACTAGAAATTAAAATTTTCGTAGATCAGAAAGCCATTCGTCTATATCACATACGATTGTTTGGCAGCAAGATCGCGAAGAAATGCAAATAGTTGCTTTGTTGCAAAAGATAACATATCAGCCACACGAAGGAACAAACGGCATCTTCTGTATTTCTCTAGAAAGGCTCAACAGCGAGGTTTGCAGTAAAGAAATTGCTGTAGGGCTTAAGCTAACCGAGACTGCATGCGCTATAGAAAATGCACTCCCGTATGACTCGTTAATGTTCAACAGATTCGTTCGAGTTCACAGAAATGACCTGGTTGAAACTTTAATAAAAGAGCTGTTGATTTCCAATTTGCAGAAGACCATTTGTGTTGGATGATATGAAATGCGATGGTTTTAGGCTACCTGTTAAAATGAAATTCAAGCAAGTTGTTTATCGGTCCGTTTATTAGAATTGAGGTAACGCCGCAGATCGCCTTCAGTGGGCCATTTCCTATTAGTCAAGTGCGTTCTTAAGTGTGATGTAGACCATACTTGGTGGCGGTCTTCGGCTTCTTTGATCTACAAACGTTTCCACGGTCACTAAGTAGGTTCCAAGCGCACTTAGATTATACTTAGTAGCTCTATTGTGAAGCCAAGTTACATCAAAATATATGGCTCCGAATTGTGTTTCTTTTTTGTCATTTTTTTGGTTTCGGTTTGACCTTGCGCCCTTTGAAACCTCCAAAGGGAATGAGCGTGTGGTGATGAAGCATGATTTACGTCAGTTTGTTGAATTTTCACGAAAACTTTAACCTCGGCTCAGTGCGTAAGCGGCCTTCTACGAGTAAACTTGCATGATCAACAAGGCTTTTTTTCTTTTTTTCAGATCTATTTTAGATAAGAAAATATCAATGTTGGTTGTATTCCACATGCCGTTCGATGTTTATCGCAAGACTGTTTTAATGTGGATAGAGGTCACCAGCTTTAAAGTAGAGAAACTATACATCACAGCAAATATCCAACAACAATCATTGTAACAACTTAGATACAAGAAATTTATATCATGAATGACCAAATCACTGCGCGCGCTCTGATTGGTTAATCACCTATGGTTTATATGTATGCTGCAAGATCCGCGTGACACCAAAGACCCTTCACCGCGCCAAGCCTCAAGGGAAGCCTCGCATCAACACCATCAAGATGCAACAAGAAGCAAAGATCGAGGAATTTGCAAAGACCTTCGAAGAAGCCATCTCTACAAAAAATCCTCAAAGTACAGCATCAGACACCTGGATCCACCTACAAGAGTGCATTCATACATCAGCACTAGCCATCTTCGGAAAGAAGACCCCCCGGAGCTCTGACTGGTTCGATGCAAAGTCCGCAGAGATGACCCCCGTCATAGAAGCAAAACGGGCGGCCCTTGCTGAATATAAGTGCTCTCCAAGCGAAAAGACTCTTAAGACATTACGAGCAGCTCCGAGCAAGGTCCAACAGACAGCAAGGAAATGTGCCAAGGAGTATTGGCAAGAGCTCAGTCGCGACATCCAGACTGCAGCAGACACAGGTAACATCAAAGGCATGTACGATGGCATCAC
>JAHPZR010016792.1:0-10000 GCA_019787425.1 Platygyra sinensis | reverse complement strand
CATTCTTGAAGAACAAAGCCTGAAGGGAACACAATTCCTATCCTAAACAGCACAAGCTTATGGTGATAAGCAAGCTGAAACAATTACATTGTGTAAAGAATGTCTTCTAATCTATAATAAATCGTTTGCAAAATTACAAAGGGATTGGAAAGAACATTTTGTGTGCTCAACATTATCCTGATACACTTCGCACACAAAACGCAATATAATAGAAATTATGACAGTCACCACATGGCTCACAGCCATCTTTTGCATTAAGGCTGGCATTCTGTATATAAACATTAGTCCAGTCTATTAACAAAAGAAAACTTGAAATATTCCCTCTTCTTATACCACTATTGGACAGTTGCTCAATGAAGTAAGAAGAACACTTAATAGGCCATTTCTGAGGTACCTTGTGCCTCTGTTTCAAAACAAGTCTTTGTGCAAAATCTTTCATGTAATGAGTTTGATTTGATTAAAAATGAACCTGTAGGCTGAACACATTTTCATACGAATGGTTTCACACAAAGACTCATTTTGACAGAGGCAACAGGCAACTCGGTAATGGCCTTCTGTTCCACAGAAAACTACAGCAATCCTTTCAATTAACTATATGGAAGCTTTCAGATAAGCTGCATGATCATTTTATGGCAGTCATAATTGCAAGTCATCTTAGTTACAAGCCTTGCTGCGTGCTGGCTGTGTGGAATCCTACAATGAGCCAGAAGATGAAGAAAAGGCGTGAAGATTCCCCATCTGGCTAAGACCAGACTGAATGTGGGCTACATGGATCTCTACATTGTTCTGAAAACAGCTGCAATGTAAACAAAACAGTAACCACTATTAACATCACCCTTATACCACTTAACTCAGTGAACTTTAAAACGTTTCTTATTGTTCCATATTGCAGTTGAATCAATCCACAACGGCCACCTTAGGGACAGAGGAAAGTTGTTGTTGTAGAGATGTAGTCAATATGGGGAGGTACAGCATGGGTGTGATGTGACACCTGTTGTTGCTGGTTCTTTTACATCAGCAGGTGCAACATTTTTTCTTTAAACTAGTAATGCTTACTATAGCATGTGATGCAATAAAAATATATCAATAAAACAGAAACCAGAGAGAAACAGAGTATTGCACATGTCATGTTGCTAGAGTCTCATATTTAATACTAAAATAACTCTGCCTGTTGTATCCTTCTACTCGTGGTAGTCTACAAGTTGATAACAGAGGTTTTAACTAAGAACTATTTAAGCACAAAATCTAGAACTCTCAGCTTACAGTCAATTAATTTTGTCAAAAGTCACCTCTGAACTGATAATAAATACAGGGTAGTAACTTCAGATCAAGTGACTGTACCTGATGTTTGAAGGGTCTATACTTTTCTTTATTTCATCTACCGCATCAGAGAGTGATTTGAACTCAAATGTGTTGAGATCATTCTCAGCTAAGGACTAAATATAAAAACACAAATAAAGCACTGGGTTAAGGAGTAAAAATAACCTGGCCATATTGCAAATTTGTTAAAAGTTAAATCAAAACTAGTCAGAAGACGTCTTTATAAAAATGTGCATAAAGAACTGCACAGTATGCAGGCCAGGTCGAGTACTTGCCACTGAAAAAATGTATTCTATAACAAGACTTTTGTTTTTCATAATTTTTTTTTATGCACAGCTTACCTTGATTTGAAGCATGAGAGAAGTTAAACTACTGACAATATGTATCAATGGCTGGCTTGTAATTGCATTCCTGAAAAACATCAAGAAATGGGTTACTGCATGGAGCGATGAGAATCAATGATTTAAATTCATCACCATCATCTTTCATTTGTCACATCGTAAATGGTAATAAAAAATAATGACGATAAGACCTCCAACAAACCATTGGGCTTTTAAATCTTATGAGTGCAGTATGACCCATTCACCACTTTTTAATTAAAAAAGTAATCAGATTTTTTCTTTAAAAAAATTATCTCCCTTAAAAGACTATCTCCCTTAACCCTTTACATCCTAAGAGTGACTTATATATGGAGGTATATCTATGACAAAATTCAATAAGCAGGAATTGATATCAAATTATCCAAATTGTACATGCATCAATCCAAAGCTGAATAGCAACAAGCCAATTCTATGTTCCAAATTGGGAATGCATCCAACCAAAGCTGAAGGGCAAAAACCCGTTTCGGGTATCATGCAGGTAGTCAAAATGCAGAAAGGCATACTGAGTGGTAAAAGGCATAACGCAAATAGGCATAACGCAGAGGCATAACGCGAAAAGGCATAACGCAAAGAGGCATAACGCAAAGAGGCATAACGCAAAGAGGCATAACGCAAATAGGCATAACGCAAAGAGGCATAACGCAAAAAGGCATAACGCAAAGAGGCAAAACGCAAAAAGGCATAACGCAAATAGGCATAACGCAAATAGGCATCACGTGAAATAACCAGCGGCCGTAGGCAGGAACTGGGAATGCGCGAAAGTCAAACAACAAGAGCCTTCGTATCTTTTGGTCAGTGCTCTGAGAAGATGGTATGCAAGAGGGCGATACCTTGTTCCACTCAGAATGTCTTGACTCAATATTCGAGGAGAATTTTTACTGAACTATTACACCAGGAAGAAAATGGTTTCGAAAGTGATTATGTTTCCGTTCGACTTCCTTTTAAGAGCTCCCTATTTGCGTTATGCCTTTTCGCGTTATGCCTATTTGCGTTATGCCTTTTCATGTTATGCCTTTTTGCGTTATGCCTATTTGCGTTATGCCTTTTCGCGTTATACCTCTTTGCGTTATGTCTTTTCGCGTTATGCCTCTTTGAGTTATGTCCATTTACGTTATGCCTTTTCGCGTTATGCCTCTTTGCATTATGCCTTTTCGCGTTATGCCTCTTTGCGTTATGCCTCTTTGCGTTATGCCTCTTTGCGTTATGCCTATTTGCGTTATGCCTTTTACCACTCAGTATGCCTTTCTGCATTTTGACTACCTGCATGATACCCGAAATGGGTTTTTGCCCTTCAGCTTCGGTTGGATGGATTCCCGATTTGGAACATAGAATTGGCTTGTTGCTATTCAGCTTTGGATTGATGCATGTACAATTTGGATAATTTGATATCAATTCCTGCTTATTGAATTTTCTCATTGATATACCTCCATACTTATAGATTTTACCCTGTCTAATGCCAGACGATTTTCTCATCAAAGGGAGACTCCTTGGGACTTAAAGGGTTAAAGCTGGAGAAGCTTGTTGAACTAGTTATAGAATTCCAAATAACCCATAAACCAAGTCGAAAATGGTTAATTAAAAAACACAATTTAGCTTTAAAAATTTACTGAAGCTAGTAAAATTGTTTATGGATTGAACTACATACAAGCCCATAGTTGCATTATTTTCTTCCACTACTCTTGAGGCCTCCTCATCACATCTTCTCTTCACACTACTAGACTGATCCATGGATTGAACTCCTTGTTCAGGGGCAAGCTGATGCACAAAGCGAATGAAACAAAATATAATATCTTCAGTAAGTTTCTCCCATAGCAAAACTGTATTATCTGTATTGAATAGTTTTAAACTTCATTCTCAATCTTGTTAAAAATTCATCAAGGCAATCATGAATGTGACAGTGTTTGGATCTATATGTGATCTTAATTAGCACAGACTTTCATTATTATATTTCTGCATTTTCTCTTTAGTTTTAGCTTTGATTGGGAAGATATATCAAACATTGAACATACTGAACATAAAGGGCCCAACCCAGACGCGACCGCTCTCATGTGGCTTTGATAGCTCAGTTGGTAGAGCATTGCACCGGCAACGCAAAGGTCAGGGGTTCGAATCCCATTCAAAGCTTGAATTTTTTCAGGTCATTTTTCCAGTAGTGTTATCACTGCATTCGCATCTTTCATTTTTTCATTATTTAATCGCTACTGTTGGACATCTATTACCATTTAAGACAGTGTTTAACCACATTTGCAGCAAGTAGAGTAATAAACAAACCTCTTGGCAGTATTCCTGGACCCCTGTTAAATATTCATTAAGATCCTACAAAAAATTAAAACAATCCATAGTCGTCGGTCAATATTACCACAAATGCGCTGGCCAATTGACCAATCTGAACACAAGAGCATTCCAAGCCACAAACAACAAACCCTGTTTAGTCGCTCTAGTTCCAGCACCACAGATGCATATCGTCGTTGGAACTCTTTATCAATTGGTTCTTGGTATGATTTCTGAGTAAAGAGGAGACAACATGTAACCAATGGTCTCAAAATTCAAGCTCATACATTAAAGAAAGAACTTCCCTTTTACATGTGTAATCAAGCAAAGAAAGAAAATCCCCATCTAAATGTCAAATAATCTCATCCCTCAACATAAAAAAAAACACAAAATGATCAGTTGTACCATGTATATGTATCACTTTGTAACAGCCAAATAAAAGCTTTGATCATAATAAAATTAATGGAAATTTGCCCACACAATTTCAAAGTTTCACCAACAAGGCGAAGCCCAGAAAAAAGCAAAAAGATTGTCAAAACCCTGTGAAAGTTTACAGCAGATCATTCAACATAAATTTTGTTTAATAATCATCAGAGCTTGGCAGCAACTACAGTAACACCTGTGTTTGCACAATGAAAATGACCAAGAAAGAGTTTGAACATTGCGTGTGAAAAGGAATATTCATCTCCTACCATTTTCTCAGCCTGTGTGTTCATGTCCCTCAACTTCTCGATGCATTCCTTCTTGACCAGTAAGATCTTTGATAACCTTGTCTAAAGAAATAATAAAAATCCTGAAGTCAATATATTATCATGACCACAAGTTTTAATTCATATTATTTTATTCTTTTCATCCTTTGGGAGCAGCTGTGATTACATTGTAAATTCCATGGTCAAACATCTGAATATATCCCTTTCATGCTAATTAGTCTCATTTCTTAGCTTAAATAGTGTAATTTCTTTTTGGTTCATCTCTTGTTAATATCTCACTTTGTTACACTATTTATTTCACAATTTCATTTATATTGTTCAACTGACAATGCATGATGTTTGATCCGAAACATGTTTTGATTAAAACATAAACTTCAAAAACATTGTATGGTTCATCAAAGCAATAAAATTATAAAAATTATAATCAAATACTGTGCAATCACAAGCAACTGAGCGATGATAATTAATCTTACCACAAGGATGAGGAATCTAATTGGAAAACCACCAAGTGTGCCACCTTGAAAAGAAAATATCCAAAAATTTATCATCATAATTTAGACTCAGTTGAAAGAAATACTTGAAAAAAAAATTAAAGCAACTGTTGGCCAGTTTTATTACCTTGTCCTTGCTGGGAGATTGCATCTTGAAGGCGCAACCTTCAACGATAACAAAATCATATAAAAAGTTAGTATGCTGTACAGTAACAAACCTTTCTCTAATTAAAAGTCTTTTTTTTCTGTTATTGCACTAAAAAATTTACCTTCCAGGTGAAGCTCCTATAAGAGGATCATGAACCTATGAATAGAGAGATACAGTCCGTGGTTATACATGTATGGTTAGAGAGTGGCCCAACCATGAATCTTTCAACTAACATCTTGTGCCTTTAATATCTTTGTCTCAAACAAAGTTTATCAACTGGCACATAACATTTTTTTTATCATTATCGTTGATTGTTGCCGTGTTGTCATTGTAGTTGGCACTGTCGCTGTTCCTGTCCTTGTCATTGTTGTGATTGTGGTTCATAGTTCTTATTGAATCTACAGCAAGTCTTTCGTGGCTCAAAATCTAAATTCTATTCTGTTTACTACGGCCACCCTGATTTATCGGGGAAGAGCTATGATACACACCAATGTCTCAAAGGAAAAATGTCCCTTGGATTGGCCACAATGGATCTATTCACATCAATAAAGTTGCCACATATCCAATGAGGTGACCTGACGATGTAGTGGATATCACGCCCGACTAGTATTGCGGAGAGAAGCAGGTTCAAATCCTGCTCGGGATACAAATTGTTCTTTCATTTCAGAGACGTGTTGAAAGCCACTTGTAAGTGATTTACACCATTCTTTCCTGTTTCTAAGGCTTTTGTGGCTCAAAATCTATTACATTCTAATTTTTATTATTATATTGATATTATCATCATTGTCATCGTCATCACTACCACCACCACCATCCTTCTCCTCATCATATTTATTATACTTAATATTATTATTGAAAATGAAATGGCCTTACCATGTTTGGACGTTGACATCACCAGTAGCGGAAGAAGCCTACATGTAAGAACAAATTGTGAAGCAGACTGTCAGTAGAATGACCATGATACTAATGTGGAGGGGATGGCAAATGATTGAAATATTATATACGTGTACACTACCTTGGTGGAGTGTATGAAGCAGAGAATGCTGCAGTTCTTGGTCTTTCCTTTTGAAGGAATGATGATATTGGCATTGTGTCATGAGGCTCCTCACTCTAGATCATCCAAACAAAATAAAAATTGATAATCAATTGCTATTAATATGTTTTTGTTATTTAATAAATGCTATAATATATCACAACAGGCAATGGCAATTTTAGTCAAAGTCAAAACTGTTTAATTATGTACTTAATTAATTAATTAATTAATTAATTAAAATAATTATTTTGCTTAATAGTTACATGTAGTTTATTAATAATTTAACTAAGGTAAATTGTTTTAAAGAAAACAATACCGACTGGATTTCCTTTCTTGGTGACCAGGATATTAAAAAACACTGAAAGAACAGGCTGAATACTCATTTGAATTATAAATTGCATGACAAATTCTTGAAATTAAAATGCTTCTAAACTAATTCTCAACTCATTAATAATTCATACAGCTCTTACCCAACCAGAGCATCTTATTCTGGTCAGGTGGATGAGTTTAGAAAACCCAATGAAAAACGAGTTGAAAACACGGCCGTGTTTGAAACGATTTCAAACACGGATGCTTATTTTCTTAATCTGCATATTGATAAAGCAACAAAACCGCATGAAAGAAACTAAATTATTTTCTGCTAACATTGGATGCAACGGTACAGTTATTAAACTACCCAAAACAGAAAAGGCCATTCTTATTCTAAATTTAAATTCTCGCTAAATGGTGATGTCCTCGTGTTTTGGTTCACTTTCGACCTTGCTGTACACTTCCGACAAAAAATGACACTGATGTTTGAAATTTATCAGACTAAATGCGCATGATACCTCAGAATAGCGCTGGCCACACACTTTTCCCCTTCTTTGCTAGTTTTTACGAGGTCTAAATCTATACTGGCTGCTATTTGCTTTGCAAAGCAACGTGTTCACTCAGAACTGACAAACAGCTAGGTTATGTGACATCAGTTGATGAATATTCAAAAATTGTCACAGCACAGCAATTAGGTGATAGGATCATGTAGGTAGGTAGGTAGGTAAAGTCTGCATACGAGCCAAGTGGCTCATCAGGCCGGAGCTTATCCCGGTTTCCTTAGCATGAAGTGACTGAGAGTATTTCTACTCCCCCCTGGATGGGATGCTAGTCCATCGCAGGGTTACCCCCCAGCATTAAATTCGCCGGTACCCATTTATACACCTGGGTGGAGAGGGGCACTGTGAGAGTGAAGTGTCTTGCCCAAGAACACAACACAATGTCCCCGGCCAGGGCTCGAACCCATACCACTCGATCCGGAGACGAGCGCACTAACCATGAGGCCACCGCGCCTCCCACGATAGGAGGCATCATCCATATTTTTTTGAGGATCATGCACATTTCACGTCTCAAATATAATATTTGAATTGAGAAAACTTATTCAAATGATAATTCAAACTAATTTTCTTTGTTGGAAAAGCAATTTCAAAAACTCATGCTTCGGGTTTCATCAGGTTTCCAAATGCTCGAAAACAATAAAACCACTCGGCCTGTGGCCCCGTGGTTTCAACTGTTTCTCGCATTTGGAAACTTATGAAACCCTTGCACTCGTTTTTGAAATATTACATAACATCATGCAGCTATAATCAGTTCAATGCTATACCAAGTGGATGCAAACACTCTCAAGACTTCAGCAAACATTTCACAACAGTAAACCAATGTACATTTAGTAATATACATGTACATGTACTATGACTTACCACAACTTCAATATCAGGAACTGAATGAGTACCAAGACCTGAAGCAAGAATATGAATTTTAATATTTAATTATTGACAATGTTATAACATAACCCAGCAATTGCATCACACAATTATGAAAAAGACTGCTTTTCTTTCTTTGAATAAACCTTTGTCAGAAACAAATACATGTACAGTATACAGTAAATTACACTGGATTAACAAAGTCAAGGAGTCCTCTTGCAAGCGTAGGAAAGTCTGCACACAAGCAAAGCGGCCCATCAGATCAAAGCTTATATGTATCCCAGTTTCAATGGCATGAAGAGACTAGCGTATTTCTAGTCTCCTTTGATGGGACACTGGGGTTATCCCAGGGCTCAAAATAACGGCCCGTCACTGGACAATGTCCGGCCAAGATGACTATTTGTCCAGACAAAATTTGGGTTTGGTGGTCATTTTGACCGGTCACGTATGCATTTCCGAACAATTAACTAGAAAAAAATTATTTGTTTTATTTCTGGAAAATATACAGTAAACAGTTAAATCATAAAATATCTCAGCAGCTTGTAGTTACAAAGTAGGATGCAGATTTTTCAAATTTTTTCAAATAGGGAGAAAAACATCTCTGTTTTCGAAAATACTGGATACGTGTGGATAGGGCCTTAGTGTTTTTTTAAAAACTGAGTGTTAACAACCAAAATTGCATCCAACATAAGTCGTAAATTAATATAACCTATGTGTAGAGTAACTACCGTTAAATGAGCATTTCTAATAAAATAATATATTAATTGTAGTATTAGCCAAAAAGCTTCAAAACAGTGACAAACAACAAACAATAATGCTGCAAACCAAACCTGGACGATCAAACGTGACTCTATAAGAGTAATTGACAGTATCAAACAGCATCTATCTGACCAGTGAAAAGGCCATCCTGAGGCTCTCGTAGACGAGCTAAAGGGAAGCAGAAAAAAGTAAAAATTAAAAACTTAAGACTAACAAAAATGATTCTGTTAGAAGTAGCTGTAGTGAAGAGTCAAGACTCAAGACTCAAGATTAACTACATGTACATACCTGTGACTTTGGTTCCAATAACAAGAGGTAATGGAACCTCATCAGGCAAATCCTTGAATCTGCTAAGTTCAGTTACCTGAGGTTACAATAAAAAAGTATGGTCACTACTAATAATGTATTAGATTATTTATAAATAAGTACATGACGTGTCTAAACACTGTACAATGTTCATGACTGCTAATTTGCCAACATCTGGATGATATCCTCCTACGGTCGTATGAATCAAATAAACCACCTCTTTGAAACAATGAAAACAATCAAAATAATAAATAATTAATTATTTAATTATTTGCACAGATTGTATCACCTTAAATCAGTCTTAAATCATTAAACATAATTGTTAACATGATTAACACTATATATTTTTTAGTAAATTCTCAGCTCCGATTATTCTAGCAAGGTCATATTTTAGAGGAGATGAGACTATTTAGATTTGAAAACAGTTTTAATGTTTACGCTAAATGAGCAGAAGTGACAACTGTTTTGTTCCTGTATGCAAATGTAACGAGATATCTTTATTTTTAGTTACAAAGGGTAATTTGACACCCTTGTTTTTCACAAGGGAGTAAATTCAATTAGAGGTGATGATTCGCATTTCTAGCTTTTTGATTGGCTAAAAAACTCCGACTATGAGCCAATAGTCGGAGTTTTATGTCATATGGAAAATAGAGTGCCAAGTTTAAAATTTTTCGCTTTATAAAATAGTGGAAATAAAACTCGGTGGCAAAACCCGGTTTGAGAATTTACTAAAACAATTATTCCATTCGCCCTTGTTGGATATGAAGTGATTATAACCAACTCGCGCTATGCGCTGGTTGGTTATTTTATCACTTCATATCCAACACGGGCTCATGGAATAATTGTTAT
>JAHPZR010016791.1:0-14381 GCA_019787425.1 Platygyra sinensis | reverse complement strand
GTTTGCCGCTGGATTTCAGTATAATTTTCTATGTTTAACGACTAGCTTTTAAGACTGAAGGCGTCAACAGTTGTTCTGCTCTTCCTTGTTTTAGTGCAGTATCATTAAAACTTCAATTGGTCAGGGTAGGAAAATTTTGCTTTCAGGTCACGCACTTGGAAGTGTAGTTAATTCAACTTTAGCGCGCAAATGACGTGTAAACCATGCCATGCGTGATGCACAGAACTTGTACGCACTAACAAAAATAGGCACTCTCTATAAGCGCAGCTTCAAAGCTCTATTTTTTACGATTGTTTTTGCAAACTTTTCTGATTAATAAAGTGCCTTCTAACGATGGTTAAAACATGAGCAGCTGATATGTTTGGTGGTTTATAGTGGCGAGCGAGGCGTGGGCGATCAATTGGAAATAAACAACACCCAGACAGCGGCTGCCCTACAAGTGTTCATCACACATGGGAAACGAATATGTAATTCTCGTTGCTTTTTCTTGTGTTTTAAAAAGAGTATGGTTTTCTCGATAAGTTGGTCTATTCTGTATGGAAATTTTAGAATGTCTATTCTAATATGTTGAGATTAACTACACCTTGATTTCACGTGCTGTAAATTGTTCTTTGATTGAACCTTTCCTATTGAGATTAATAACCTTATTAGTATATTATATTAGTTATTATATTATATTATATTATATTATATTATATTATATTAGTTATTATATTATATTAGTTATTATATTATTAGTTAGTATATTTAGCTTAAACATTTCAAGTGGTACCATTCAAATTTATTTTGCCGAAAACTCAATTAAAAACAGGATGCTTTTTTTTTATTTAAGACAGCTGAAAGTCGAAACGGGACAATGTTCATCTATTATTCAACACCTTAGAATTTTGGCAACTTGTTAAATTCAGTTCTTCTGAGACCGCTCACCAAGTACGAAATCTTTCATTGTCATTGTAAAGGTAGGTTGACTGACTCAGTAAGCTTTCTCCTGGTTCTTTTTCATTACCTTAGGTCTGTCCTCTCTCCAGGAAAAAAATGCTGTTGTTTCACCTGCTAGTCAAACCTCTCTTGGGGTCCAGCGCTAAAGGATTGTTCTTTATAAGGCAGCACATTTAAATTCAAAGTCTGTTAAGCAAAACCGAAGAAAGTGTTGTTCTCATTAGGTTTTGAGACAATCCGATTCTACTTTTTTCTCTACCTGAAGAGATAAAATACTACACTGACAATATGTATGAGTGAAGAACATGCAAATAGCCATGTCAAAAATCATCTCATTCGAACTCTGGTCTTTTGCGGTACTGTTATTTTACCGTTTTTATATAGAGCTCTCTGCAAAACTGAAAAGCTTGATCTTGATCTAGAACGGATGAAAAAACACACGGTCAAATTCCTTATATGATTATAATGACAACAAAAGCTACTTATTTCTGTGGTGTCTTTATTCAAGAATATAAAATAAAACGTAGAGGAAATTGAACTTAACTCCCACGACTGGAGTTGCTCACCAGGCCGTTGATTTTGGTTTTTGTCATATGAACTCCTTAATAGCGAGAAACAAAATAGCTAATCTGTGAAAGTTCGTCGAGATCTCTTTATCTTGAAGTTTGATTTTGCGAGCGTTTGTAACTCAGCTGCACTCTAAGGTTTCAAAGAAACAGTTGTTTTCAAATTCACCTTGACTGTAGCTCTAAAATATTGAAAAGCGATCTTTAACAAAAATATTCTTTTCAGAGTGACTATGACGAAACAGAGAAAGTAGGCTTACACTATTGAAGAATTTTACGGGTTGTAACATTTTAAAATGTTAACACTCTTTGAAAGGTAGTAATGAGGAGCAAGGCAATTTATATTTGATAGCGTTGTTTGTCTGAATATTCCATGGGCTAAGCCTGCTGTCATTTCGGCGTCCTACCAATAGAAATGGTTCAGTAATAAAGACTGCATTTGCCTCAGCCATAAAGAAAGCTTTGATCCCAAGACAAAGCTTCGGCAGAATTAATTTCCCCCGTGATAGTTTTAGCCGAGTTGAGTGTTATGGGAATTACTGATACCACATTCTTGCCGACTATTTACTTTATTTAGGTTTAGGTCAAAGAGCTTCAGGTATTCCTGTTCTCGACACAAATCATATAAGGCGCGCACATTAAGCCCAGTTAAACCATAAGGGTCAGTCCCGAAGAAAGAGCAAACTTAAAATAATTTCGTACTAATGAGATGCACGTGAAAGATGGTCTCATGGGGTTAAGCGTCAACTGTAAAATCCGCCATATTCTTACCGTCAACCGTGAAATGACCAGCTACTATTACCCGAAAAATATCCTAAATATCCTTAATCAGTCAAGGACTAAACGAACATCTTAAATAGGGTCAAGTTATGTTGTTTATAAATGATCATTTTAATATATCGCAAAAATATAGTTCTTCCTATCCAAACAACTTATCTCGTTGTAATTTAAATGTTTCTCGCCGCCGGAGCTGCTTAAGGTTGTTTTAACTTTCTCTAAACATTTATTAATAAGTCTTACTTCGGGTCTATTATGTCTGCCAACATGATTTCTCTCGTTTTCACGCTGATGAGAAACAAAATTAATCATTCGTTCACGTTGTAGTTTGAACTGTAAAAGGCTTCTCCGTCGGTTAATTCTTTAGTGATAGACCATTAATAGATTCTGATTGAAAAAAGCACCAAACATTGTCATCACTACATAAGAATGGAAGAACTCTTTCAATGCAAAGAAAGAGTTGCTTAGTTCTTTGCGTGCGAAAAAATGTGTCTAGACATTGTAGGGTGGAAATTTTTAAATTCTGAGCTCAAGTTAACAGCATTATTTTTAACGCTATAACTTTGTAAAGGTTCACAATAGGAGCACTTTAGCCTGGAAAAGAAATGACGACATTGTTATTTTTGATACAGATACTGCTTCGATTCGAGTGCCTGCGTCCCAGACAGCCTAAACCGCCGGTACAGTCTTTTTATGGACTTTATTGGATGTCGGGCATCGTGATCGTCGCTTAGCAATTCTCCTGACTGTTTGACACCCACTGAATCGTCGATTTTACCAAGGCTTTTCAGGTCTGCTTCTAATTTTTCTGTTTGCTCATCAAGTCCTAACATAGAACCTGGTGGAATACCATATATCATATTACAGAAGGCAGACTGACTCTAAAATCAATAAAGGTTTGCTGCTTTTGGTTAGATAAGTAGGACTGAGACCATCTTAAAGAAAGACAATCGACCCTATAGAGTTTTAGCTTTTTTGTTAAAATAGTTTGGTCCATCTTGACAAGGAATTTCAGTTTTCAAATTTAGAAATATCACACCATTAAGCTGTTTGCCAAACAGCTTAAATGCACGGTAGGAAATTATAGAGCAGGAATATTCCAGATTTGCCTGAGAGATTTGGTGTTGAGAGCAAAATCGCCTCTCAGTCAGATGTAAATATCAATCCTTCCGTTTTTCATGCTATAATATAATGAAACCGCAACCAAAACAGTGTTCCTATGTTTTAAACTGCTAACAACACTCGCGTTCCTCTCCTGCGTCCATTTGCAGTTTTTCTAGTTTTTCTGAAAGAACGTAAAACAGCAACTTCTATGTGGTAAAAGGATTGATGCCCACATTTTTTACATGAATTTGCAGAAGCCGATCATTGACACAATAGATGTATAACCACAAAATCATTAAGAAAGGAGAAGGCACCGGTCTTTCATAAGGAAAGTAGAACTAAACTTAATTATTATCCAACTGCGCCTCGCAGAGCACAAATAACGCCCAAAACGAGTACAAATATCGCGCGGTATTTGTATTCCAGAGGACCGGTTAGACAGGTTTCCTGCCGTTGACCAATCAGTTAGCTGGATTGCCCGCGCCAATTCCGTTCCACTTCGCATACTTCTGTCACGCATTCCCTGTAAATAAATATCCACGAAATTCGCTCGCACGAACATACCAATTTGGCGTGTTGGATAATATATCTCTTATTAGACGTTTTGTTGTGTAGTATTGCTGAGAATTTTTACTCGTTTTTGTATTTTGACTCGCCCTACGGGCTCGCCAAAATACGGCACAACTCGTAAAAATACTCAGCGATACTACTCAACAAAACGTGTAATAAGATATATTTATTACTTGCCCTGCCAGCAAGTTTTAATTACGTTGGTAGTACGATGCTTGTTTCTTGATCCCACACAGTTCAGTCAATAGTTATTCAACAGAATAGCATATTGATGTATTTATGTATAATTTGTTCACACGATTCGGCTCTGCAAAACCAATATTTTGTAGATATTCAGTTCTGAATAAATGCCTTTTTACTGTTCTCTTTAAAGTCAGTTAAGTTAATTTCTCGATATTGTTGCTACTTTTAATTAGCCACGCAGTTTAGAGAGTGTCTGGAAATATTTCATGACATATTTCCTGATACTTTTTTACCCCAGATATCGCCTCATGCATGTTCAGTGCAAAGTTTTCATGCGGAAAATTCAATTTGAAGCGTGATGTTTTTGGTCCAGACAGCTGAAAAGCGAAACGGAAAAATATTCATAGGGGATATTACATGCCCGCGCGTGGATATGAATTTTATCTTCGAGTGGTCAACTCGATATCTCACGAGTGAGCGCAGCGAACGAGTGAGATATCGAGTTGAACACGAGAAGATAAAATTCATATCCGTAAGTGGGCATGTAATATTCTGTTTATTATATAAACACCATCATTATTATATAAACACCAGCGCCGCTTTCAAAGGCGCGATTTGTTATGTAACCATAACGACGGTGATCTCTTCACGTGTGAAGATAACATGTTATCCTCACGTGTGAAGATATGAAGTTTTCGCTGGAAAGCTCATTGGTATTTCACTGGTGTTTATATAATAAAACTTATTATTTAACGACAGAGCAATTTGACATATTGTTTACATTTAATTCTTCTACTTAATTTCGAAATATGAGTCTTATCTTACAGTTCGCAGCGACTGTTCTTCATTAGCACTCAGACCAATCCCTAAGATTTAAGTTTCTTTATGACAATGTGAGCTTAATGACGCTTTGAACGTTTTTACTGATTCTTTGTATTGCATAGTAATAATTAAATAATTTGGCCCAGTGTTAAGATGGTTCAAAACATTGCATAAAATTCAAGACAAACAAGTAATAAGAAACCGAAGGGAAGGTTTTCCACACCCTTTTGAGCTAATTAGTTTCCACTCTTTCTTTTTCTTTTCATTACTATTAAAGCAGATAGTGCCATTATACAATAAAATTAAAATCTATAACTTAAATGCGACCCATGTGCGTTAAGAGCATCACCGTAAGTGGAACACGTGTCTCCTGTTGGTGAGGGCAAATATTATTATCATTGGTATTGCGGTCGTTTCAATTATAGACGAAATTCAAAAATTTATATCAAATTCGCCTAGGCTTTAGACAAAAAAATTATTAAAGCGATTTTTCGCAACATTTTGCTTTACGGTTGAAAACTATTGTAAAATATTTGCAGGCTACAACCTTTCGAAAATATTAAATACACTTTCAAAGAACTAAAAGGAAACCACATAAGAAGCAAAGTCATTTCAATCCGAACTAGCTTGGTTGTTCGTCTGAATATTCCATGGGCTAAACTTAAGTTTTATCAGCAGACAAGTTATCGAGGTATGTATAACTTTCAGATAAAAGGGTCTTTGAAGCAACAACAAAGATTCAAAACGGAAAAAAGAAACTTTTGAGAAGTTTGATGTTAAAATCAAGCGAGATAGTTAGAGACTTATAAAATGAGAGAATTTAACGAGTTGAGTATTATTCAGAAGAAAAGTAAACTACATTCAGTGATCCACAGTTAGATACAGTACAATTTTCGAGCCATAAGCAAAAATGTAAACAATAACACACGGCCAGAGGAAATCGCATTCAAGCTTTCGTTTGCTCATATTAATAATAATAATAATTTGCAGTTCTTAAAACGCATTATACCAAAGTCTCAATGCTTTTACAAAAAATTACAAGAATAAGATCAAAGATTCACTATAGGTTAAAAGCAATTTTAAAAAGGTGAGTCTCAGAATATCTTACAAAATCAGGAAGTTTGTTCCAAAGCCTAGGAGATACACACGCAAAAGATCTGTCGCCATAGGTGGAGGTTCTAGATCTTGGGACAAACAGATTGATGGACCTTGAGGAACGGAGGGTGCGAACAGGTTTATAGAAGGTTAACAGATTTGCCAAGTAATCAGGGGCCAGACCATGAAGTGCTTTGTAGGTAAAGAGAAGAAGCTTGAAGATAACACGATGTTCTATAGGGAGCCAGTGCAGATTGATAAGAACTGGAGTAATATGATCAAATTTTTTTGTTCGCGTAATAAGTCGGGCGGCCGCGTTTTGTATTATAGGCTGGGAAGCGCAAAGCTGCATTTCTCGGGGAGCACAATCATTCACGTATCGATAAACGTTAAAAAGTGGCAGCATATATCCATCTGCGCGCGTAGGATTGTCAGATCGATCACGCGTGGACCTCTCTTCACTCTGGGACTCGATCATAAAAACACTCACGTTTTTATAGTCTTCGCCGATCATCATGTGTTGGTAAGGTAATCCGAACAATTTTGTAGCAGAATAACATTCAACGATCAGCATTAACTTCAAAAAGAAGAAAGAAATTCCGATTTCAACGGATCCTCGGCCGCCCCCCCAGAGGTCCAAACAGCCGAGAGATCGCGTCAACTGCAGCAGATTGTAATATTGACCCATAATGCAGTTCGGCGCGTGGCCAACCTCCTCTGGTTCTCACCTGCTTAAAATTGTCACTTTTTTTAACTTAACCAAATGATCTCTTTGCAGTGTGACTGTTTTTTTATTGCTGAGATGATTGTAAAACCTTCTCACCAGGAACTGAAACTTTTTATTGGTAAGGGCAGGAGCCCATTCTGGTAAGGTAGGTTAAAGACTTTCTGAATTTTTACTGTAATAAATGTTATTGTAGGTATATCCTATTTGGTGAATGTAATAAAAACATAAACAAAGAGCCCAGTGCTATAATGAGAGCTCTTCACAATTATTATATTTAACTGCAAAGTCGGCTAGGAAAATATTGTACAAAATTCTGGGGCATTACAGTCACTTTTATGTTTTGTTTTATTTTTAGTCCAAAAGACTGCTTTGAGGTTTTCCGCGCTTGCAAGCTCATTTTCATTTAACGCAGATTGATATTATGTAGACAGTCACCGGATAACAGTAAAAACAACTATTGTATAATGGGACACAATAATAAAATTATTGTAGAAAAGGCAGGCATCCCGCCGTTAAAAAAAATAAAACTCTGAACAAAGAGTTAGTCCATCGACTTAGTAAAACTAGAGGCTTTGATATTCCTGAACAACTTTTAATTTCTGAGGCAGCTGAAAGGGAAGTCTTTAAGGAAAATAAATTTTGTATAAATTGCGTTGTTTAGTAAAATAACTAAGCCATTAGCAGAGTCGTGCACTGAAATCCGTTTTGCCGAGCGCAGAAAACTGCTCTACATTTGGCCAAAGCTTCACGGCTCTCAATCTCTGAACGTTCGTTCCTACAGTTCAGTCATAAATGAAGAACAATTTAATTTAGTAAGGTCGAGTATTGAAAGAGTAAAAGTATTCTTTATTCTGAGTTAATATTGTCTTAACAACTGATTTGAGAGTTCCGCAACGAACGTTCCATAGTTTTTTGAAGACGAAAAGCATCAACTTCGGAAGATCAAGCAGCGAGAAAAGTTAATAGGCGTAGCCTAATAAGTCCGGTTAACTTCAGGCGAGATTTTCAGAAGTCAGTAGAAAGGGAATTTGGTTTGATTGAGAATCATTGAGATGAGACGTGTGCTACCTTGACAGCGGATAGCGCAGTTTGCTAAAAAAAAAAAGGGCTGTTGCTATTTTGACATAAGTGAATGCGAACATTAGATGGTCATCGCCAAAACAAATATCATTCTCTACGAAAAACAGCAAATGACTTGCCAAGACGTTTCTCGGTAAATATCTAAAGAACGTTAAGTTTAAATACTGTGTTATTACCAATAGAAAAGCGTTTTGTGCGGGAAACTCTAACACATTGTGAATATTACACTTTGTACTTTGAATGTTTTGTATACGAACTCTGCTATCAGGGCCGTAGCCAGAAAAAACTTGTGAATCAGGCAATGTCCATGAAAAACTTATGACCGAGGCAATCGGCCCATGGTTGAGTTCTTTTCCTAGGTATTAAGAGTTTTTATGATGATTATAAACAACAAAAGCGAAAGAAATGACCGAAGTAACTGCCTCGGTTGACCTGTTACTAGCTACGGCCCTGGTTATAGAGTTTCTAGGATAATTTGGTTTTATCGACTGAGTTGATAATTTGAATTAGCCACCGTAAAGAGATTCAAAAGCGGACGTTTCGAGCGTTAGCCCTTCGTTGGAGCGAATCGCTCCGACGAAGGGCTAACGCTCAAAACGTCAGCTTTTCGAATCTCTTTACGGTGGCTAATTCAAATGATCAACTTAGTTGATAAAACCAAATTACCCTGTTATGCTTTTACCGACGCAGCACCACAGTTTCTTTTGAGAAACTTACTCCCCTTACTCGTATGGAGTTTCTAGTTGACATCGAATAATACTCTGCAAAAAAACGAAAATTCTTCTGTTTTACTTTCAGCAAGTTAAGTTAAAATTTATCTAACCGCCATGATATTATTTTCTCGTTTTAAATTAAAAGCAGGTTTTCCTTTCGTTAAAGTTTAGGGAATGTGAACATCATTTTGAACACTGCAAACCCTTCAGGCCTTTGACTTTTACATTTGATGTTCGCTAAAACTTAAGTATTGTAACTACTTTTTGTTTTTGTTTGCCCATATTTTCATTTAAAAAAGTTTTTCATGGAACATTTTAGAAACATATGAAGCGTTCTTGCTTGACTGTCGCTCAACTGATTG
This sequence comes from Platygyra sinensis, assembly GCA_019787425.1. Lineage (NCBI taxonomy): Eukaryota > Metazoa > Cnidaria > Anthozoa > Scleractinia > Merulinidae > Platygyra > Platygyra sinensis. The sequence goes on along the minus strand of JAHPZR010016791.1, from coordinate 5,443 downwards.
TGGCGTGAACAAACCAACTGGATCCTCTGTTTTACCTCATTGTGCAATGTAAGAACAGTTATTTTGTAGTCAATCACAAATAAAACATGTTTTAGCTCCCAAGTAGTTGTCTCTTTGCTATGAAAAAAATTTTCATGCTTTGAACTGTGCGTGCATCGATTAGGGAAGTTTGCAATTGGATTAAAGCAGTCAAGAAGCTAGAGCTGCGTCTCGTACAGCTTTAATACTTTCTCTCTTCCTTAAACTACAAGCGTGCATCCATAATCCGATATACGCACGCAACGCATGAACCAATTCCTCTGTCCTCTTCTAGGTGGTTTTTGACCTGCCTGTCTTCCTTCTCCCAGTTGGTGTCCATTTCCGGACACTTTTTTGTTGTTTTTCCATTAGACATCATCAGTTTATGAGGAAGCCATCTTAATCTGCATTTTTAAGCCAATTTCATCCTGGGGGCTTTTTGTAACTTCACGAGATAAACCGGAGGGAAAGCGGTGGAGTGGTGCACCCTCGTTTGTTTTTCCAGAAATTTAGACTTAGCAATGGCCGTATTTATACTAGAGATGACCTTATTAGGTAGACGACCTTAGCGCCCCAAAGCGGCTAAGGTCGTCTAGTATAAATTCGAGAAAAAGGGAAGAGGACCTTGCCGTCCGACGACTTAGCCATCCGAAATTAAGGGCATCTGATCGATGACCTTAACGCGTAAGGACGTCCGGTATCCTCTATCGTAAGAACGAGACTACATATTATCGAGACGACCTTAACACAAAAGTTGCCATCTCGTGGCTTATTCTGTCCTCTCTCTTTCCTTTCATTCGAACTCAACAAAACACCACATCGAGCAAAGACCTGCGCTTCTTCCATCTCTTCGTTCATTTGACTCAAAAACATCTGACTCTCGGTTCTTCGTCGCTTGCTGCCCATAACTGGAGCTGTTCTGTATCCTGTCGAGCTCTTTTTCTAGATAGCTGTTGCAGAAGTAGAAAAAATGCTGCCATTTCCAACTGAGTTTTATTTACACTTGAGGCTATTTGACTTTTCCCGCCTTCGACCTGTTCGAAACAGAACTCAAGTCCAGGCTCTTAGCGCGCCAAACAAAGTTTGAGCGTAAGGCCGTCTGCCGGTAAGGTTGTCCCGAATTTACACTACATGACCTTAACTAAAAGTGTTAAGGTCATCTGGATGACTTAGCCGTCTTCTAGTATAAATACGGCCAATTATTCTTACACATCTTGAACAACAACTAAGTTTGTTCACTGTAGTGAACATTCTCGTCCCCAGAGCCCACGATCCTTCTGGCTTACGGCAGGAATCGAGAGCTCTGGGAGCAACCATTTCAGGCATGCGCCATAGATGCAGACTGCGTGAGACCAGATGGGCAGAATTCGGTTATTTCCTTTGTTATTTCAAAATGGTTGCTCCCGGAGCTCTCGTTTTCTGACCGCTGGTCAAGGGGAACGAAGCTCTGGGAACGAGATTGCGTAGTGAACAATATGTGTCAACAATATAATGACCCTACACCATCCCTAAATGACCCATAAGCCAGTCGGCCCTTAATGACGTCACCATCTTTGATTCCAAATATTTTGCAAAATCGTGGAAACTGCAAAATCGCTAGAAATCGGAAAAAAGATAAATATACAAAAAAATGTGAATTTTTGGACTTGAAACATCTATACGAATCCAACATCGTTCTAAACTCTAAACACACCAAATCTCGGGGAAAGGTTTTTAGAAAATATGGTTTACCTTAAAGTCGCGTGACCAAACGGAGATACCGAAACGTTTCCCTGAGAAGTTCTTCGATTAGCAAAGAGGTTTCATCCGCTTAGCTTAATTGCCCTTAGTTAGAAAAGAGCGCAGTCTAATAGAGTTCTACATCGCAGACTCGATCACATTCCCCTGCTTTTCCTACCTCACAGTTAAACGTCAATTAAAGGTATATTATTGTCATGAAAAACCGATATGATTAAGAAAACTATATCAGCATATCAGTCAAACTGATGATAATTTTGAGTGTTAACCTTTTTTAGAAGCAGCTGAAAGGAAGTCAAAACGAAAATAGAGTCTTCCAAGTTGAATTGCACTGTCTGTCAAATAATCAATAGAAAGACAATATGATCAAAACTGGTTTAGTGACTGTCACATAAGCTGGAGGGAAACAAACTTAAGAAAGCAGCAAAAAATAAGACAAGGAATACGTGTGGACTTGTTAGCCCCTGAACTGACTATCGGGGTCTTTTGAGGTATTATCGACTCGGGTATTTTTAAATTTTCCTCAGAAAAGTATTATATCCGAGAGATACGTGGGTGCGTCAATCAGTTTACCAGATGGGCCTTCTCTCTCCCAACATAGTCAAAAAATAATGTTTTGGAAATGGATCTTTAAGTTGCTTTGAAGTAAGATTAAGCATTAACGTAAAACAAGAAATATTTTAACCTTAATTAAAAAGAATTTTATCGTTAATACATGGTAATTGTTCAAAGCGTGGAGTTAACATTCTTTGGTCGTCTATAAAATGAAAAGGAAACAAAAGAAATCGAGAAGTCAATTCATCGGGACTATCGAGAGGACCTGGATGGACTTCATTGATACTGAACAAGAAACAAATTCTTACAACGTTGAACACAATATATAGATAACCACAAAATCATGAAAAAATGAGAAGGCACCGGCCTTTCGTAAACAAAGTATAATAGGTTTGCTAAAACATAGATCAACGCTATAGGACTAAACTTTATTTATTATTTTCTTTTTACATTACGTGCCCGGCCAGCAAGTCAAGTTAGTGGTGTGATGTTTGTTTCTTGATTCCGGTTCCAGACAGTTCGGTCAATTGTTATTCAACAAAATAGCATATTGACATATTGTTTACACGAAGGCGGTATTTAGTTGAGAATTAATGCAATTACTGTTTTCCAGTTTTGGGGGTTGATTTTACTTCCCGGGATTGCTGTTTTTGTTTTTTCGTTATTTGCAACGCAGTTCAGCGAGTCCGCTCCGGAGATATTTCATGACATATTTCCTGATACCTTGTCACTTTTGTCGCCTCATGCATGTTTAGTGCAAAGTTCTAACGCGGAAAATTTTCAGTGTGAAGCATGATGGTTGTTTCTTTTGCGCAAAGACAGGCTGAAAAACGAAAGCGAAAAATATCTCAACTAATAACCATTTAACCAGAAGCATTTTGACCATTATTGGCTTACATTGAATTCATTCTTATTTAATTTGGCAATATGAGTTTTATATCGTATAGTTTGCAGCCGAGTGTCCGTCATTAGAACTGCTGGAGGACCAATCGAAAAAGATCAAAGCTTCTTTTTGAAAAGGTAAGCTTAATGAATTTCTAAACTTCTGGCTCGACTTTTTTTTTATTGCATTGCAAAGGTCATAACCCAGTTGGGGGTTGCTTGCTTGTTAATTAACCATCCTACTAAATTCAATTAGAAAGCGAGGAAACGTTTGCACTCAGTTTGCTGGGGTAATAAACCCACTGCATGATATAGAGTCTTATGACTTAGATGAGGCCCATGTTAACACTATCACATTCCTGGGACGCAGGTTTTAGAGAAAACCTGATTATGTACATGTCTCATTTAGCTATCCAATATCCTAAAACAACCTCAGTGTTCTCGAAGGTCAAGTCTCCAATGAGCTGTTGGTAAGGAGGGAGTTGATAGTAAAACCTACTCACCAAGAACTTAAGTTTCCTATTGGCAAATTTGCTATTGAATTTTTACTGGCGAATTGCTATTTTAAAGATATTCTGTTTAGTAAATAAAATAAAAACATAAAAAGAGCCCAGTGCATAAAATGGAAAAGCTCTGCAAAATTATTTACTATTTAAGTGCAAAGTCACCTAAAAGAAATATTATACACAACTCTCGGTCCATACAGTCACATTCTGGTGTTTTGTATTATGTTTTAGATTCCAAAAGACAGTCTGCGAGCCAGGCCAAGAGAATTAAGATTCCCACATGGCAAGCTCATTTTAATTAGAATATGTCATTTTCAAACGTTGAAACAGTCACGGGATAAACAGTAAAAACAGTAATTGTTCAGGGCCATTTCATAAACATAAAAGTTGTTAGAAAAAGCAAGCTCGGGCCGTCAACAGGAAAGGCCAATGAACCAAAGAGTTAGTTCTTGGGACTTAGGAAAACTAGAGGCTTTGATATCCATGAATAACTTTTAATTCTAAAGGCAGCTGGAAGGAAGTCGTCAAGGAAAAGAAAACTTTGGATAAACAGCGTTGTTTAGTAAAAATAATCGAAAGGGCCCGGGTGTTTTGGGCAGAGGCGTGCACCGAAATCCTAGTTGCTGGAGCGCAGTAACTGGTCTACATTTGGTCAAAGCTTCACGGCTCTCAATCAGTAAACGTTCGGTCCTACAGTTCAGTCATAAAATAAAGAAAATACGTAACAAAACATGTGCAGTTTCATTTTATCTGCGAGTTCCTTTTTTTTAAAGTTTAAAGCAATGCGAACATCATTTTGAACATTGCAAGCCCTTCGGCGCCTTTGATGTTCCCCTAGCTAAAACTCGAGCATTTTTAACTCCTGTTTCGTACTTTTTGTTGTTTGCCCATTATTTTCATTTAAAGAAGATGACATTTTTCATCAAATAGTTTAGAAAAATACGCAAGGCGTTCTTGGTTCTTGCCATTTGACTGTCATCTCAACGGATGTGCGGTGGTAAAAACACAACCCAACTGGATCCATCTGTTTTACTTTTCTGTGCACTGTAAGAACAGTTCAGTTTTGGAGTCCAATCGCACAAATTAAAAACATGTTTTAGCTTCCCGAGTTGTTGTCTCTTGCTATGAAAATAAATGTTTCATGCTTGTGAGCTGTCACAGTTCTTTGCGTGGCATCCAATTGCGGAAGTTTGCAATTGGATTAAAGCAGTCAAGGAGCTCAGAGCTGTTTCCTCGTACAGCTTTAATTCTTTCCACTCTTCGTTAAACTTCAAGCGTGCATTGCCATAATCCGATATACGCAACGCTACGCATGAGCCAAGTCCTCTGTCCTCCACTAGGTGGTTTCCTGACCTGCGCCTGTCTCTTCCTTCTCTCAGTTGGTGTCCATTTTTTTTTTGCCCCATGCTAAATAGGTTTAAGTTTAACATTTCAATCCGCTGAACGAGAAAACATCTCAAATGACGCTATAATGCCATGGCATTAAATATACATATAAATTTGGGCCCAGTTTTTAGTGCTTACTAAAATTAAGTTTCGTTTTACAAAACAAAACTGGTTTAACTCCAGCGGGAGCCTAGAGAAACTAACGACAATGGACAGACAGTCATTTTCCAAAAGGTTTTAAAAAAACAAAAAAAAACAGCAAAAAGCGAGTTTAGTACACTCTACAGTAACATGGGGGGAGGAAGGGAAAAGCCTGTTGAATCAAAAAAACGCGATCAGATCAAGTTCTCACAGCAGTC
>JAHPZR010016790.1:10000-25378 GCA_019787425.1 Platygyra sinensis | reverse complement strand
AAAAGACAGTCTGCGAGCCAGGCAAGAGAATTAAGATTCCCACATGCAAGCTCATTTTAATAGAATATGTCATTTTCAAACGTTGAACAGTCACCGGATAACAGTAAAAACAGGTATTGTTCAGGGCCATCATAACATAAAAGTTGTAGAAAAGCAAGCATCGGGCCGTCAAAGGAAAGGCACTGAACAAAGAGTTAGTTCTTGGACTTAGTAAAACTAGAGGCTTTGATATCCCTGAATAACTTTTAATTCCTAAAGCAGCTGGAAGGAAGTCTTCAAGGAAAAGAAACTTTGGATAAACCGCGTTGTTTAGTAAAATAATCGAGCCGTTGGCAGAGTCGTGCACCGAAATCCCTTTTGCTGAGCGCAGTAAACTGGTCTACATTTGGTCAAAGCTTCACGGCTCTCAATCAGTAAACGTTCGTTCCTACAGTTCAGTCATAAATAAAGAAAATAGTAACAAAACATGTGCAGTTTCATTTTATCTGCGAGTTCCTTTTTTTTAAAGTTTAAGCAATGCGAACATCATTTTGAACATTGCAAGCCCTTCGGGCCTTTGATGTTCCCTAGCTAAAACTTGAGCATTTTAACTCCTTTTTCGTACTTTTTGTTCGTTTGCCCATATTTTCATTTAAAGAAGAGAATTTTTCATCAAATAGTTTAGAAAAATATGAAGCGTTCTTGGTTCTTGCTTGACTGTCTCTCAACTGATTGCGGTGTAAACAAACCAACTGGATCATCTGTTTTACTTTTCTGTGCAATGTAAGAACAGTTATTTTGGAGTCAATCACAAATAAAACATGTTTTAGCTCCCGAGTTGTTGTCTCTTTGCTATGAAAAAAAATGTTCATGTTGTGAGCTGTGCGTGCATCCAATTGGGAAGTTTGCAATTGGATTAAAGCAGTCAAGGAGCTAGAGCTGTTTCTCGTACAGCTTTAATTCTTTCACTCTTCGTTAAACTTCAAGCGTGCATCCATAATCCGATATACGCACGCTACGCATGAGCCAATTCCTCTGTCCTCCACTAGGTGGTTTCTGACCTGCCTGTCTTCCTTCTCTCAGTTGGTGTCCATTGCCCCATGCTAAATAGGTTTAAGTTTAACATTTCAATCCGATGACGAGAAACATCTCAAATGACCTATAATGCCATGCATTATATACATATAAATTTGCCAGTTTTTAGTGCTTACTAAAATTAAGTTCGTTTTAAAACAAAACTGGTTTAACTCCAGTGGGAGACTAGAGAAAATACAGACAGACAGTCATTTCCAAAAGTTGAAAAAAAAAAAAAAACAGAAAAGCGAGTTAGTACACTCTACAGTAACATGGGGGTAGGAAGGGAAAGCCTGTTGAATCAAAAACGCGATCAGATCAAGTTCTCACAGCAGTCTAATAGAGTTCTGGTCACACTTCGTCTCCCTTTCCCTCCTCAGAGTTAAAAGTCAATTCAAAGTACATAATTGTCAGGAAAAACCGATATGAAAAAAAAAAAAAAAATGAAGAAAACTATGCTCGATAACTACTTCGCCTATCTCGCACATCAGTCAAACTAATGATAATTTTTTAGAAGCAGCTAAAAAAAGTCGAAACGAAATTAGAGTCTTCCATGTTTAATGCGTTGTCTGTCAAATAATCAATGGAAAGACAAGGTGATAAAAAACTGGTGTAGTGACTGTTAACATTAGCTTGGTTTTGGAGGGAAAATTTAGTAAAGTAGCAAAAATAAGACAAGGAATTCGTGTTGACTTGTTAGCCCCTCAACTGACTATCGGGGTCTTTTGAGGTATTATCAACTCGGGTATTTTTTAAATTGTCTTCAGAAATGTTATATCCAAAAGTAATCGGTGCGTCAATCAGTTACCTGATAGGCCTTCTCTCTCCCACATGGCCAAAAATAATTGTTTTAATAATTAAGTTAATGTTGCTTTGAAGTAACGTTCAGCATTAATGCAAAACATTAACTATTTTAACCCTAATTAAAAAGAATTTCAACGTTAATACATGTTAATTGCTCAAATCATGGAGTTCTTTGGTCGTGTATAAAGTTAAAAGAAAACAAAAGAAATCGAGAAGACAATTCACCTGGACTACTGAGAAGATCTGGATGGACGTCATTGATACTGAACAAAAAACAAATTCTTACAACGTTAGACACAACAAGAACAACCACATAACCACAAAGTCACGAAACAAATGAGAAGGAACCGGCCTTGAAACAAAGTATAATAGGTTTGCATTACGCGCCCTGCCAGTAAGTTACGTTAGAAGTGTGATGTTTGCTTCTTGATTCCAGACAGTACAGTCAATTTTTATTTAACAAAATGGCATATTGACATATTGTTTACACGAAGGCGATATTTAGTTCAGAATTAATACATTTACTGTTCTCCAGTTTTGGAGGTTGAATTTACTTCCCGATAATGCTATTTTTTGTTTTTTCGTTATTAGCAGCGCAGTTTAGCGAGTCTCTAGAGATATTTCATGACACATTTCCAAATATCTTTTCACAGATATCGCCTCATGCAGGTTTCCTGTAAAGTTCTAACGCGGAAAATTCAATGTGAAGCATGATGGTTGTCTTTTTGCCCAAGACAGCTAAAAAAACGAAAGCGAAAAATATCTCAACTAATTACCATTTAACCAGGAATATTTTGTCACATTGTTTACAATCAATTCTTTTACTTAATTTCACAATGTGAGTTTTATCTTATAGTTTGCAGTGACTGTTCTTCATTAGTACTAAGACCAATCACAAGATCTAAGTTTCTTCTTGAAAAGGTAGGCTAAATGAATTTCTAAACTTTTTCGCTGATTCTTTTTATTACTTTGTAATAGTCAAACCATTTGGCGGTTGGTTGCTGTTAAAAACATCCTATTAAATTCAAATTCAGTTTTTATGTTTTCATTTCCGCATCACTGTAAGAGCAGACCGTTTGTGGCAATAAACCATTGATAATAGAGTCTTATGACTTAAAAGCGGTCCATGTTACACGCATTTCATTTACTGGAATGCTTGTCCTCTGTGGTACGTTTATTTTATTGTTTTAGAGAAAACTTTAAGTTTACGTCTCGTTTAACCGTCCACTTTCTGGAAACACAGTATTCGAAGTCGAGTCTCCTGTTATCTGTTTGTAAGGAAAATTATTTTATGCAGTTGTTTACAAAAATAGAGAAACAGCTAGACCAGCAGATTAATAAAACTCTTCCGAGCTGTAAAAAGCTGGAGCATTTTGTTGCAGGCCTTCCAATAATAAGAAATAATAATAATGATGATAAAATAATAAGCATTTATATAGCGCTAAATCGGCTAATTCTTCATAGCGCAAATCTCAAACTTAAAAATATCCAGATAAAGATTAATATCAAATTCGCGTACACTATACCCCTATATATTATAAAGTGACCCTTCGCACCATTTTGCTTCCTGGCAGCAAACAAAATTAAAATCTTATAGCTATCCCGCCAATGATGAGATCAATAAGCCAAAGGAACTACGATAAAGGAGAACTTGTGAAATTTTGGGCTGTAACATTTATGAAAAAATTACTGCAATTTTTTGGTAAAACTGAATGGACGCTCGTAAGGAGCCAACTTCTTCAGTTTGAACTGACTGAGTCGCTCGACTCAATATTCCAAGGCCTTAACTGTTAAGATATGATAATGTATGCTGCACTGCGCACGTGCTTATTGGCTGATTATGTAATAAGTTTTCGCCTCGTGTGTTGTAAGCTGTTCACTTCTGTTCGGTTCGGTTCGCTTCTAGAGTTGTTTATTAAAAGGTGTCCTGAAGATAGTTTGTTCTTAGTAACTTGAACAGATCCTCTTATCAGGTTATGGGCCGAGGACGTGGAATTGTTATTATTTAACGTTGTTTTGCCGTCGAACATGACGTCGATGTCAGAAACTATAAAGATTGAGAAGCTGAACGGGAAGAATTACCAGTCATGGAAGTACAACATAAAGGTCGTTTTTATGGAGCGTGGTCTATGGGGATTTACACAAGAAGGTCAAGAAACTCCCCCGGCAAAAACTGCAACTACGGCTGTGAAGAATGCTTTTCGATTGCGATCTGACAAAGCCTGTTCCCTGATTGCCTTAAGCGTGGCAAAGGATCTGCAAGTTCACATTTCTTCGGTGGTTAACCCGCTCTAAGCATGGAAAATATTGCAGAAGCAGTTCGAGTTTGTATCGGTCACACAGATTGTCCGTATAAATCGTAAGTTTTACGCAGCTCGCATGAAAGAAGATGCAGATTTGATGCAACATTTAACCCATATGACTTCCCTCGCTGAGCAACTACGAGAAATGAAGAAGGAAATCTCTTCGAAGAAATTCGCCACAGTGGTGTTAGGGAGTTTACCCAAGTCGTACAATAATTTCCTGACCAGCTTGAATGCAAGAAACGCCGATGATCTCGACTGGGAGAATGTCAAAGGATTACTGATCAAAGAATATATGAAGCGGAAGGAAAAGAACGAAAAAGAAGAATCTGCCGACAATGCGCTTTTTGCCAATAGAGGAAGAAATTTCAACCGATGAAGACATCAAGCACGTGGTGGAAGCCGTGGCGCCAGCAGCGGTCGTGGCGGTCGTTTTCCGAATTTCAATTCCATTAAACGTTCTCAGTCTTACCGCAATGAACGAGAAAAAACACAAAGGAGTCTCATGCTTTAAATGTAACCAGGATGGGCACATTGTGAAGAACTGTCCGTACAATAACAAACAGAACAACAGCAGAAGAGAAAGTTCAAATATGGCCGAACTGGAAGGAGTTGCACTAATTTCAAGTACAATGAATCGATCAAATGAATGGTTCATTGACTCGGCAGCGACCAAGCATATGACAAATGACAGAAGCATTCTGGAGACTTATGGGGAGTACGATCAACCAAAGGACATCTACCTTGGAGATAGCACAGTGATTCATGCTCTTGGCGAAGGGAAGGTAAGACTTCCTACAGTAAACAGTACCAATGATGTTGTCCTTAACTTGCATAAAGTATTGTTTGTACCAAAGTTGACCAAGAACCTACTTTCAGTACCTGCAATGGCGTTAATGGGAGCAGAAATTCGTTTTGACAAAGATAAATGTTTAGTACTTAAGGATGGCAAGGTATTTGTCATTCGTTGTTTATTGCATGACAAACTGTACTCTGTCAATTCCAATGAGTATGCTCAAGTTTCAACATCTGACATTACGGCATCGCTTGAAGTTTGGCACCGTAGATTGGGTCATCTTAACTACACCTACATGAATCAGTTGATGAAGAAAGAAATGGTTGATGGAATGAGCTATGATACAGGCCTTCAAACAAAGAATTGCGAGGCATGTGTTCTTGGCAAAATGCAGAAGAAGCCTTTTCCAAAGCAGAGCCAACACAGGGCAACCAAACCATATGAAATTGTGCACAGTGATGTATGTGGCCCAATGTAAGTGGAATCAAAAGGTGGTAATAGATACATGCTTACCTTCACAGATGATTTTTCGCGATCTACGACTGCTTACTTTATTACATCCAAGAGTGACGTAATTTCAAAGTTCATGGAATATGTCAATTCTGTTGAGAAACATACTGGTTGTCACATTACAAAACTGAACATTCTGTCAGAGGAAGATGTTAAAGTCCTCAGAAGCGACAATGGAGGAGAACACACTTCCAACAACTTTGCCAAATTCTGTACCGAGAAGGGTATTTCACATGAGTTCACTGTTCCATACTGTCCACAGCAAAATGGAGTTGCTGAGCGGATGAATCGCACTATTATGGAGGGAGCAAGATCAATGCTCTACCATGCTAAGTTACCACTGGAATTCTGGGCAGAAGCCTGCAGCACGGCAGTGTACCTTCACAACCGAAGCCCCACAACAGCATTGAAGGATAAAACCCCATTTGAGTCCATGTTTGGTAGAAGACCAGACATTTCTCAGCTGAAAGTCTTTGGCTGTGTGAGTTACGTACACGTTCCAGATGACCACCGCAAAAAACTAGATGCTAAGGCCCACAAAGCAATCTTTGTTGGATATCCTCCTGGTGCTACAAATTGTATGACCTGCAAAAGAAGAAGTTCGTTGTGAGTCGAGATGTTCAATTCTTTGAAGATAACTTTGGTCATTTTAAGGAGGGACCCCCTGTAGACATGAAGAGCATATTCCCAGATATGGTTGAAGGCAGTGAAAGTGTTCCAGAACACCCCTTGAAAGAAGAACCTGTAGCTCCAGAGCAAGTTGAACCTCCAGATCAAAAGAATGAAGAACCTGCGGTTCTAGAGAGGGTTAAACCCCCAGTTCGAAAGGATGTTGAATCTGCTGTTCCACAGAATATTGAAGCAGTGGGAGCACCAAATGAAGACGCTCCAGTCAAGATAACATATGAAGATAAATTCATGGAAGAAGTTCGAAACCTAGGACCAGTAAGGGAACGACCAAGGCCAAGCAGATTCCGAGATGATGGTGATGATGATGACTGCCTATTAGTTAATTCAGAGATGGAAGAGCCAAAGACAGTTCATGAAGCATTGAATGGTGAGCAGTCCAGTCAATAGAGAGAAGCCATGGAGTCAGAATATTCCTCTTTATTGAAAAATGTTACCTGTGATCTAGTTCCCCCACCTGAAGGAAATTAAAGAACATAGTTGGATCCCGCTGGGTCTTGAAAGTCAAACGTGACGAGAATGGTTCTGTGAATCGTTTCAAGGCTAGACTTGTCGAACAAGGGTATTCTCAAGTGAAAGGTGTGGACTATGACGAGGTGTTTTCACCAGTGGCTTGAAATACATCGGTGAGATCATTGCTTGCGCTAGCTAATGCACATGATTTAGAAGTACATCAAATGGATGTAAAAACTGTCTTTCTGAATGGTTCATTGGACTGTGAGATTTACATGTCACAACCAGAAGGATTTGTTGACCCTTACAGACCAAATCACGTTTGCAAGTTGAAGAAGAGCATTTATGGACTTAAACAGTCAGCTCGTTGTTGGAGCACTACTCTTGATGAGTATTTGAAATCAGTTGGCTATCACAAGAGCAATGTTGATGGATGCAACTATGTCAAATCCGTGAAAGAAGCCAATGGTCACATCAGTTTCGTGATACAGGGTGTGTACGTCGATGACATCATTCCAGTCTCTAGTAACCCTGCATTGCTGAAAGCAGAGAAAGCTGCATTATGTGAAAAATTTGAGATGATTGACCAAGGTGAAATCCACTATCTTCTTGGAATGTCCATCAAGTGAGACAGAGAGAGCAGAACACTGATAATAAGTCAGCCCAATTACGTGGAGAAAGTCTTCAGAGAATTTGGAATGGAAAACTGCAAACCTGTTTCTACTCCACTTGAGCCAGGAAGAAAATTTCAGCAGTTATCACCAAGTGATGAGCCCTTCAATGTTCAGACCTACCAACAGGCAATTGGATGTCTGACCTATGTGTCAACAGCAACAAGACCAGATATTGCTGCTGCAGTTGGAGTCTTATCTCAGTATATGGCAAGACCAAGCAAGGATCACTAGATTGGCGTGAAGCGTGTTCTGAGATATCTTAAAGGAACTTTGAAGTATGGTCTGATATTTACTGCTAATGGAGAGGAACCAGAAATATTTGGCTAGAGTGATGCGGATTGGGCAGGAGATGTTGACACTCGAAGATCAACATCAGGCTATGTGTTTCAGATTGGAAGTAGCACAGTCAGTTGGTCAAGCAGGAAACAAGCAACAGTTGCAAAATCCTCTACGGAAGCTGAATATGTTGCTTTGAGCTCAGCTACACAAGAAGCTGTATGGCTACGCCGTTTAATGGAAGATTTTGGAAGACAGAGATGCCCCGACTACCATCTATGAAGACAACCAAGGAGCCATTGAACTGGCAAAGAATGCCAAATACCATAACCGAACTAAACAAATTGACATTTGTCATCCTTTTGTTCGCGAAAGGGTTGTTTCTAATGACATTCAAGTGATTTATTGTCCTACCGGGGACATGATTGCAGATATCATGACAAAAGGACTTGCGAAACTTTCCTTTGAGAAACTGAGAAAATTGTTAGGCGTACATGATATCATGTAATTTCCATTTGTTACAATTGCAAGTTTTAGGATTCTAGGTGGATCAGTATTTGTCGTGCAGCATAGTTATCAAGTGGAAGTGTTAAGATATGATAATGTATGCTGCACTGCGCACGTGCTTATTGGCTGATTATGTAATAAGTTTTCGCCTCGTGTGTTGTAAACTGTTCACTTCTGTTCGGTTCGGTTCGCTTCTAGAGTTGTTTATTAAAAGGTGTCCTGAAGATAGTTTGTTCTTAGTAACTTGAACATTATCATTAACTTTTGTTTCATCGCAGCCGGACCAGTTATCGAGGTCTCATGAGGTCTGTAACATTCAGATAAAAGTGTCTTTGATACGAAGAAAAAGATTCAGAAAGATCAAGCCCCAGTTAGGTAATATAAAAATACCTGTAAGTATTACTGTCCTTAACACATTATTGACAGATTATAACGGATTCGTTGTGGCATTTATAGAGGATTTCACATAACTTTTGTTCGGAAATTCCGAAGTTGGCGGCGAACTAAGCAATTTGATCTCGTAGGATAATTTGGTTTTATCAACTGAGTTGATAATGTGGATTAGCCACCGTAAAGAGATTCGAAAGCTGACGTTTCGAGCGCTAGCCCTTCGTCGGAGCGAATCGAGGAATTGTGGGTTGTGTGTGGTTTATATACAGAAATATGGAGCTACGCTATTGGTTGGTGCCTGGCAACGTGAAAAAACAACAGAATAAATTAGTTGAATGAAAAGCGTTCGTTGATACCGTGAGGATTAAGAGTACCGATTTGAAAAATAAATTTTTGTTCTAGAGTTTTGCGGCTTTCCGTGCCTCCTTGATGTAGGGAGAGGCCACAGACCGCCATATGTTGCTTCGAATGATTCGGCAGATTAAAGTGTCTAGCGACCGGTTTAGATGCGTTTTTGTCGTCTTTCTCAACGTCGCGAAGATGTTCTCGGAATCGGTCGCCTAGTCGTCTACCTGTTTCGCCGATATATAACTTTTTGCAGAGAGTGCAAGTTATACAGTAGATGACATTGGCTGAAGTACAGGTAAAATGATCAGTGATTTTAATAGATCGCTTGGGCCCCGACAATTTCTCAACGTTACAAATGAAAGGACATGTTTTGCATCGTGCGCGTGCACATTTAAAAGTACCGGGTTGTCCACTCGTTTGGAAAGAACTTCTGACTAAAAAGTTACCTATGTTTTTGTCGCGTTTAAATGAAATTAATGGCGGTTGCGAAAAGATTCTACCAGTATCGGGATCATTTTGAAGTAATTTAAAGTTTTTGAGAATGATGGATTTTACTGCGTGGTAGACACTTTAATCTGCCGAATCATTCGAAGCAACATATGGCGGTCTGTGGCCTCTCCCTACATCAAGGAGGCACGGAAAGCCGCAAAACTCTAGAACAAAAATTTATTTTTCAAATTGGTACTCTTAATCCTCACGGTATCAACGAACGCTTTTCATTCAACTAATTTATTCTGTTGTTTTTTCACGTTGCCAGGCACCAACCAATAGCGTAGCTCCATATTTCTGTATATAAACCACACACAACCCACAATTCCTCGATTCGCTCCGACGAAGGGCTAGCGCTCGAAACGTCAGCTTTCGAATCTCTTTACGGTGGCTAATTCACATTATCAACTCAGTTGATAAAACCAAATTATCCTGTAATACTCCCACCGACGCAGCACCATAGTTTCTTTAGAAACTTGCCCCCTCTACTAATTTGATCTCGTAGTTACCAATCTTGTTACGAACTTCGCCACGAGGTTGGGAACTATGTTGCGAACTTCGCTACGATTTCGCGAACTTCTTGATCGATATTAGAAAATTGTATGTCTCTGTTTGGGGACAAACTAGACCAAAAAACCTACGATTTCATTTTTCAAACTCTAGTCATCAACCAGTTCACATCAAGCTGCATCAAGGCTCCACTGAACTAAAATTGCTGACATCAGAACAACTCGACTACATGTTTTCGAAGGATCTCGCGCTGGGAGTGAAAGCTCTTCTCGTATATCATGTCGATTTACTGAAGGATGAATCACCTTTACCAAAGGAAGGAGGAAGATGGAAATGAAACTTCGACCGCTACAGAGTCACGCAGAGTAAGCTTGACATGTTCCACAACTTTGCACGTGGTCACAGGTGTTCAGTCGGCATATTTAACCGTTCTACACCGCTTTCTCGCTGCCATAAATACTAGGTTGTGTTTGCTTGCAGTACTCTGCGTAGAAGATAACATCATCAGTTCGTGCGGAGCGTATTTATTTCCTCCCTTTCCTGCCTCAACATGTCCTTTGCGAACGAAGTTGTCAACAATACTATAGAAACAGTCTGTTTGTTGAGTTTCAGCTCTCTTACGATTTCTGTTGGCCCTTTATCTTGTAGCCAGTCATCTGCAATTTTTCCCGCACATTGTTCGGTAAAGCTCTGCCTTGTCGGGTGAAAGGACTCATAATTATACCTCAAGCTTCAGCAAACTTAAGTGTCCGAACTGTGGTTGTGAAGTTCGCATTGTAATTTCGAACTTCGCTGCGAAGTTCCCAACTTGATTTGCAACTACGTAATCAAATTGTCAAGTTCGTCGCCAACTTCGGAAATTCCGAACAAACTTCAGAACCCGTTCGTCAAAAGTTATGTGAAACCCTCTGTAATGTTGAACCATAAAGAACACTGACTGAAGACTGAACAGTCACGAAAACGCATCATTTTGATATGAAACTTTTAGCCTGGCGTTTAGTTCAGAGTACTGCTATAAAACCCACGATAAAATGAATTCCCTTTACTTTTTAATCTTTTAGTTAATTGTTGTAAGGCTATTTGGCGTTTGGTTTTTGCACATAGCACGAAATCTAAAACAGAACTGATTACCCATTCACTTGAAATCTAAGTATTTACCGAAAACAACGGAAGGTTTCTGCATTTCCAGTATTGTCAAGTTAGAAGAAGAAAAATACTGAACTTATCGTGTAATGGCCGAGTTATGTCTTCAAGTTGTGGCAGTCGGGTAGCAGAGTTGCATGGTTCTCACCTGCTTAAAATTGTCATTTTTTAAACTCAACCAAATGATCTCTTTGCAGTGTGACTGTATTTCATTGCTGAGTTGATTGTAAAAACCACTCACCAGGAACTGAAGTTTCCTATTGCCAAGGTAGAGTAAAGACTTTTTGAATTTTACTGGTAATTGTTTTGTAGGAATATCCTGTTTACAAGTAGTTTTTTTGAAACACATTTCAGAATAAAAAGTAGCGATAAAAAACGACGTTTTGATCTCTCTGAGATCATTTTCAAGTTGTGGAAGAAGCGAATGAAATATACATATATAAGTACAAAATAGGGTGTGAGAATGTCCAACGATAAAATATGTAAATACAAGCGCTAAAATGTAAGTGTTAAAATACTATAAAATACAATATAAATAACTTTGCACGGATTGAATCTGCATGACTGTTTGTTAAAGCGCTAAAATTTAAGCGTTGAAATACTAAAATACTATAAAAATACTATATAAACAACTTCGCACGGATTGAATCTGACTGTTTGTTCAAAGTTGATTTAAGCTCCTTTATGAAGAGCATTTCGTAGATAAGGCAGTCGAATTTACTTTGGCACTTTCTCAAGATCTTAAAATCACGATATATGTCACTTGGGACTGTTCCATGTTGCTCTTTAATGTGATTCCCGATTGAAGACGATCCTTTGTGTTCCTCAACGCGCTGATAGAGGTGTCGGCACGTATACCCGACATAGTTTGCATCGCACAAACCACATTTGTAATGGTAAACAACGCGTTGCTGGTTAACGATAGGCGGCTTCTTTTCTTTCGGTTTGATCTCGTGTCCGATCTTACGGCTTGTATACACGGCGCGAATATCAATTCCAATTTTGCGGCCCAGTTCCCTAAGTTTCCTTCGCGCTGAGTTGGCCGATCTCTGATCTTTGAATGGTAACATTATTCTGAGAGGCGCTTCATTTACGTTACATACTCGCGTGTAAATTGGCCCGCCAGAAACGTTCTTGGTGACAAAATTACTGATGGTCGATTGCAACAGTTGGGCTGGGTACTGAAGTCGGGAAAACGTGTGTGTGAGACGAACACATTCCAGGTGGAACAGTTGCCAGGTAGATGACACTTTAAAGGCACGATCCAGCATTGTTTTTAGCAATGACTTCTTGTATCTAACATCGACGTGGCTCTTGTAATGTAGTAATAATCCGGCGTCAGTTGGTTTTCTGTACACCCTTGTCTCCCAAGCGACCATTACATTTCCGGATCTCCGGGAAGTTTACCGTGTTCGCCAAGTTCCATGGTGAAGCTGACAGATGGATGGATCTCATTTAGAACAGAAAGGAATGATTCAACTGTTTCGGACGTTATGCTCAATGTGTCATCCATATAGCGTTTGTAGAACTCGGGTAGTTTCCCTTGGTCCTGAAGTCGATCTTCGATACTGCACATAAATGTGTTGGCGATCAGGGGTCCAAGTGGCGAACCCATTGCGACACAATCGATATATTCATACAAACTCCTTCAAACTGATAAAGCTGATCACACCATCAATGATGTTTTTAATTTTGTGGATGCTCTCCATGACATGGAAGTTGACGATCACAGCATCCTTGTTTCATATGACGTAACTTCGCTTTTTACCAATATCCCTGTTGATGAGACGATACAAATTCTAGCTGAAAAGGCTTTTAAGGACGACTGGTTCAATAAGCAGCATAATCTCAACATTACAAAATCAGACTTGGTAGAGTTGCTGAATATTGCTACCAAGAACCAGCTTTTTCAGTTTGAGGGGAGTTTGTATGAACAATCGATGGTGTCGCAATGGGTTCGTCACCTGAACCCCTGATGGTCAACACATTTATGTGCAGTATCGAAGATCGACTTCAGGACCAAGGGAAATACCCGAGTTCTACAAAGGCTATGTGGATGACACATTGAGCATAATGCCAACGTCGAAACAGCTGAATCATTCCTTTCTGTTCTAAATGAGATCCATCCATCTGTCAGCTTCACCATGGAACTTGGCGAACACGATAAACTTCCCTTCCTGGGAACGGAGATCCGAAAATGTAATAGTCGCTTGGAGACAAGGGTGTACAGAAAACCAACTGACACCGGACTATTACCACATTACAAGAGCCACGTCGATGTTAGATACAAGAAGTCATTGCTAAAAACAATGCTGGATCGTGCCTTTAAAGTGTCATCTACCTGGCAACTGTTCCACCTGGAATGTGATCGTCTCACACACACGTTTTCCCGACTTCAGTACCCAGCCCAACTGTTGCAATCGACCATCAGTAATTTTGTCACCAAGAACGTTTCTGGCGGGCCAATTTACACGCGAGTATGTAACGTAAATGAAGTGCCTCTCAGAATAAGTGTTACCATTCAAAGATCAGAGATCGGCCAACTCAGCGCGAAGGAAACTTAGGGAAACTGGGCCGCAAATTGGAATTGATATTCGCGCCGTGTATACAAGCCGTAAGATCGGACACGAGATCAAACCGAAAGAAAAGAAGCCGCCTATCGTTAACCAGCAACGCGTTGTTTACCATTACAAATGTGGTTTGTGCGATGCAAACTATGTCGGGTATACGTGCCGACACCTCTATCAGCGCGTTGAGGAACACAAAGGATCGTCTTCAATCGGGAATCACATTAAAGAGCAACATGGAACAGTCCCAAGTGACATATATCGTGATTTTAAGATCTTGAGAAAGTGCCAAAGTAAATTCGACAGCCTGATCTACGAAATGCTCTTCATAAAGGAGCTTAAACCAACTTTGAACAAACAGTCAGATTCAATCCGTGCGAAGTTGTTTATATAGTATTTTAGTATTTTAACACTTAAATTTTAGCGCTTTAACAAACACTCATGCAGATTCAATCCGTGCAAAGTTATTTATATTGTATTTTATAGTATTTTAGCACTTACATTTTAGCGCTTGTATTCACATATTTTATCGTTGGACATTCTCACGCCCTAATTTGTACTTATATATGTATATTTCATTCGCGTCTTCCACAACTTGAAAATGATCTCAGAGAGATCGAAACGTCGTTTTTTATCGCTAGTTTTTATTCTGAAATGTGTTTCAAAAAAACTACTTGTAAACAGGATATTCCTACAAAACAATTACCAGTAAAATTCAAAAAGTCTTTACTCTACCTTGGCAATAGGAAACTTCAGTTCCTGGTGAGTGGTTTTTACAATCAACTCAGCAATGAAATACAGTCACACTGCAAAGAGATCATTTGGTTGAGTTTAAAAAATGACAATTTTAAGCAGGTGAGAACCATGCAACTCTGCTACCCGACTGCACAACTTGAAGACATAACTCGGCCATTACACGATAAGTTCAGTATTTTTCTTCTTCTAACTTGACAATACTGAAATGCAGAAACCTTCCGTTGTTTTCGGTAAATACTTAGATTTCAAGTGAATGGGTAATCAGTTCTGTTTTAGATTTCGTGCTATGTGCAAAAACCAAACGCCAAATAGCCTTACAACAATTAACTAAAAGATTAAAAAGTAAAGGGAATTCATTTTATCGTGGGTTTTATAGCAGTACTCTGAACTAAACGCCAGGCTAAAAGTTTCATATCAAAATGATGCGTTTTCGTGACTGTTCAGTCTTCAGTCAGTGTTCTTTATGGTTCAACATTACAGAGGGTTTCACATAACTTTTGACGAACGGGTTCTGAAGTTTGTTCGGAATTTCCGAAGTTGGCGACGAACTTGACAATTTGATTACGTAGTTGCAAATCAAGTTGGGAACTTCGCAGCGAAGTTCGAAATTACAATGCGAACTTCACAACCACAGTTCGGACACTTAAGTTTGCTGAAGCTTGAGGTATAATTATGAGTCCTTTCACCCGACAAGGCAGAGCTTTACCGAACAATGTGCGGGAAAAATTGCAGATGACTGGCTACAAGATAAAGGGCCAACAGAAATCGTAAGAGAGCTGAAACTCAACAAACAGACTGTTTCTATAGTATTGTTGACAACTTCGTTCGCAAAGGACATGTTGAGGCAGGAAGGGAGGAAATAAATACGCTCCGCACGAACTGATGATGTTATCTTCTACGCAGAGTACTGCAAGCAAACACAACCTAGTATTTATGGCAGCGAGAAAGCGGTGTAGAACGGTTAAATATGCCGACTGAACACCTGTGACCACGTGCAAAGTTGTGGAACATGTCAAGCTTACTCTGCGTGACTCTGTAGCGGTCGAAGTTTCATTTCCATCTTCCTCCTTCCTTTGGTAAAGGTGATTCATCCTTCAGTAAATCGACATGAT